>SJYC01129002.1:0-38503 GCA_006408675.1 Madoqua kirkii | reverse complement strand
AGATTTTCTAGATTCTTTTGGCATAGTCTAATTTCAAAACTCAATAATTTTTCCTTTTGAAAACAAAACATATTTTAAGACTATACTTAATATGATTTACTAGAATATAAGCTCTTTTTCTCTGGTCATTGGTGGATAGAAAACATGTGGGTATATCATATATACTTTACAATTATTATCAATGTCACCATCATTTTATGTTAAATATTTCTGTATGTTTTCCCTTAGTTACCTTAACATGTGCTGTCTTCATTTCTTTATGCCTTTGGTTTTCAAAAACTTTTATCATGTCTGTTTCAGAGTTTCCTTCCTGTCTGCTAAATCTATTACAGAAGGAAGCTTATATTCCACAAATATCCTCAAGCTCTTTGCAAATAGATGTGTTTAATCACTTGATTTTAAGCTTAAGTTTTACATTTAGGCTTAGTAATCAGCTTACTTCACACTGTATTTAATAACTCTGTTTATTGATCATGTACATTGGGTTCATAAGAGAAAGGAAGGGAGAAACTAAGACAGCCCCGTATTCCCGTGAAGCTTAGAGACTAGACAGGGAAATTTATATTAATCAAAGAATCACGCACATATTTAATTACTGCTAAAGTTTTACTAAAGAGATTCATAGGAGGAACTGGTGGAGATGAGGAAGTTGAGAAATGTTTCCCTGAGAAACCGATGATTGACCTATATGTGGAGTTCATCATCTCTGGCAGAGTAGGCTAGTCCTGCTAGGGGGAACTGAATTTCTATACTTTAAAAATAATCACTGAGTCACTAAATATTAAACCCCCTTTGGATGAGGGAACAGACTTAGATTAAATGATTTACCCAAAACTCAGCGAGTTAATGAAGGTAAGGGCCTATACTCAGATGTCCTCATTCCTCATCCCAAATTTTGTCTACTGTGCAGAACTGCTTTCTCCTCTAACTTTGCTTTTTAATGCTTTGCTTCTTTGCATCAAGGGAAGTATGCCAGGAGAGATAACACTGAGTCAGCTGAACAGTGGCAAAAATAGTAATTTAATCATCAGAAAGTGTTGTGAACCATAATTGCTTTGTCAGTAAACAATATAGAAAGTCACTCTTTTCCTACCTTCAGCGAGACACACAAAGGATAAATTGGCATCCACAGTGTTTGACTGAACCATGTCAAGACAGCATAGGATATTCCAATGACTGACAACATGCTGTAAGTGTACCTGAAAGGAGACAAGTTCGTTCATAAACATTTGCTGCTGGTGTCTGGGAAATAACAGGAGAAGAAACACTTTACGTTGTAACTGAATACACAGATACAACTGGAGAGCATGCAAATTCCTTACGTTATTTCCTGTAACGTAAGCAGGAGAAGAGGTAAAAGACAGAGGGAGAGGAACCATGTCAGTCTGGCTTGTCTCATGGGGTGGATCATAGATAATTATAGAGGTAAAGAGAGAAAATGTAACTCTTGTCCCTTAGCAAATTACAGTTACAAGTTTCCTCAAATAGTGACTTCAATTTCACTTGGAAGCCAACCCCATTTTATACAGCAGCTAAGTTTCTTAAGACAGACAGACAGAAAAATATCTATGGAAATCATTTTAAAACTTTTTTTTTAAATGGGCCATCTTGTGTAAACAACTAAATAATGGGCCTTAGGAGCGTGTTTTGAGTACAGGAGGTGATTTTAAACCTGCCTTTGTGATGTAACAGATGAAGCAGTCAGTATTTTTTATTTCTCAAGCTTAAGCATATATCAGAATCACTCAGAGGGCTTGCTAAAGCACAAATTGCTAGGCATCTCCAGAGCATCTAATCCAAGGGACCTGAGAATTTGTATTACAAACAAGCTCCAGGTGATGCTGATGCCACTGGCCCACGGACCACACTTAGAACTATTGGAGAAGGCAAAGCATACGTATGGAAAAACAAAATCCAAAACTTTGAAAACATGAACGCAGTAAAGTAAATCTTTCATTCATTCCAGGATCCTCATTCCATTTCTCGAGGCAATGTCCAATGCCAATTTCTTATATACTCTTTCCAAAATTCTTTGTGTATGCCTATCTCTGTGTATACACTATATATAATATACATCAGTAGTATACGCACTCACCAAATATGACATGTTATCAAACTTTTTGTTCTTTACCACTATAAGGAAAAATGGCTTTTCACTACTTTGACTTTTTTTTTCTCTTATTACAAGAGTAGTAAGAATCTTTTCATGTATTTAGAAATCATTTCTGTAGAAGTCCAGTGTGTCTCTTTTTCCTGTTGCTTATGGTTTGGGTTTTAAACCTAAAAATCCATTGTCAAATCCAAGATCAAAAACATTTACCCTTATGTCTTCTAAGAGTTTTGTAGTTCTAGCTCTTCTGTTTGGGTTTTTAATCTATTTTGAGTTAATTTTTATATATGGTGTGGAGTAACAAACCGAATTCCTTCTTTTGCATGTGGATATCCAGTTGGCCCAGCGTTATTTGACTGAAAGATTATTCCAAAAGACTATTTTTCTCCACTGAATGATCTTGGCATCTTGTCAACAATCAACTGACCATAAATTTGAAAGTTTATCTCAGTACTATCAATTCTATTCCATGCTATATCCTTATGTCTGTATCACACCCTTGATGTATGCAACTTCTGTTACTTTGTAGTAAGTTTTGAAATTGAGAAGGGTGAATCTTCTATGTTCTTCTTTTTCGAGATTCTCTTGGCTACTCTGGTATCTTGAGGTTCCTTATGTGTTTTAGGATCAACTTCTCAACTTCTGCATTGAATCTGGAATGCAGAAGATCAACTTGAGAACTGTTCCATCTTAAAAACATTGTCTTCAACTCACCAACATGGGACATCTTTCCATTTATTTAGATCTCCTTTCATTTCTCTGAACAATGTTTCTAGCGCACTAGTTGCGCACATCTTTTATTAAATTCATGTCCAAGTACTTTTTAGATGCTATTGCTATTGTACATGGAATTGTTTTCTTAATTTTATTTTAGGATAGGCCCTTGAAAATGGGTAGAATATACTTAATTTTTGCAAAGCTAACCTTTGAAAAACAGATTTGAACTATATCAGTCCACTTATATGAAGATTGTTTTTCAGTAGTAAATACTGCAGTGCTATACTCTGGTTAGTCGAATTCAGACACAGAACTGCAGACAGAGAGGAACTCTATATATGAAAAGTCATATATGGATTTTCAACTCTGCAGAAAGTCAGCACTCCAACCCTCACCCTGTTCAAGGGTCAAATGTATATCGATTTTGTAAACTACAACTTTGCTGAACTAGCTTATTCTAATGCTTTTAGTGAATTCCTTATGATTTTTTTATATAAAATTGTGTCATCTGCTAATAGAGATCATTTTACTCCTTCCTTTCTAATGTAGATGACTTCTTGCCTAGCTGCTGTACCTAGAACTTCCAGTGTAATGTTGAATAGCAGAGACAAAAGTAAACATTGTTGTCTTGTTCCTGATCTTTGGAAGAAAGATCAGTCTTTCTCTATTAACCATCGTGTTAGCTGTAGAGTTTTCACAGATACTTTCATCAGGTTGAGTAAATTGCTTTTCAAAACATCATTCTAAGGTAAATTTGGGAGTTAATTCTACCCCCATTTTACACAGGAAAAAAGAGTTTCAAAATGGTTAAGCAGTTAGGAATTTCACTCCTAGGTTAAGAGAAATGAAAACATATGCGCACACAAAAGCTTGTACATGGATGTTCATAGCAGTATTCCTCCTGACCAAAACGTAAAACAGCCCAAAGCCATCAGCCGACAAATGAATAAATAAAAATTGGTATATCAATATAATAGAATATTATTCAGCCATAAAAAGAAATAAAATATTGATACCTGTTACAACATGGCTGTACCTTGAAAACATTATGCTAAGTGAAAGACATCAATCACAAAAAGCACATGTTATATGACTCCATTTATATGAAATGTCCAGAACAGGCAAATCCATACAGACAATATATTAGAGGTTGCCAGAGGCTGGGAGGAAGAGGGAAGGGGGCATGACTGCTGACGGATTTGGGGCTCCTCTGGGGGGCAATGAAAATGGTCTCAAATTAGATAGTGGTGATGGTTACACATATCTTTGAACAAACTAAAATCAACAAATTTTATACTTTAAAAAGGTAAATATTAAGGTCGATGAATTATCTCACTGCTGTTATTTTTAAGATTATGTGATTTGTCCAAGCAGTTAAGTAGTAGAGGTGAGGTTCATCTTGAGATCTTCTACTTCTATGTCCCAAAGTCTTTCCATCACATCACAATACCACTCTCAATGCCAAAACTACTTTGTTCTCTAATGGGTCTACTGAACTTATCTGAGACTGGACTGACACTGAGAGAAGTGGGTATACCAGAGAATAAAATGTCAGAAAGCCACAGTTCCCGGGGACTTCCCTGGCAGCCCAGTGGTTAAGGCTTGGCTTTCCAATGCCAGGAGTGAGGATTTGCTCACTGGTCAGAGAGCTAAGATCCCACATGCCTGTGGCCAAAGGACAAAAACATAAAACAGAAGCAATAGTGTAACAAATTCAATAAAGACTTTAAAAATGATGTACATTAAAAAAAAAGAAAAACAAGAAAGCAAGACACAGTCCCAGATGAGGTTCATGTCTCATAAACAGAAAGTCACAGGCTATAAAAGTCCCTAAAGTTTGCCCCAAGTCCACAAATCTTTCAGTTAAAAGTGAGAAATAACTAAGTTATATATAACAAAGAATTATAGTCACTTTAATTCAACGAAATATTTCATTTAATTCATTCTACTTAGAATATCTTAACTCAGCCAAGATTTTGACAATAAAGAATTTATATAACCTCTGCTAAAATGCTATGGTCTTTTGTTACCCATTCACATCCAGGTCTTTCAAGCAAGAGGGACAGTTCTCAAGGAGTAGCAGTTAGGAACCTCTCCAAAGTGAGCCACTGTGCAAAGAGGCTATTTTACACCATTGCTGGTAGTGACAATACTAGGCTCATCTCATTGCAAAGCTTTAGAAGTCAACACAACACCAACTAGGGCAAGGACTCTAACCCTGAGGACCAAGGATTCTGACCCTGAGGTCCAAGGATTCCCAGTGAGTTCATGAATGAACTTCAGTCATTTGAACCTGCTGGAGTTGTATACACATATGTTTGTGGAGGTGTGTTTTTCACCCCAGAGAAATAAAGCTCTATATTTAAAATACTCCTGAATTCAAAGAAATCAATTTTATAAATTGTGCCTATGATAGAAAAGTCTGGCTTTATTTATGAAAGTAACATGTACCAGAGCAATTGCAGAGAATGCCTTTCATTAGCAAACAGCTGTGAGGTTATTCCCAATTGGTATTATGCCTGAATGCACTCATCTGCTCTTGTAATACCATGGTAGGTTTTCATTATCTTTGATATGCCCATTATGGAGAGCACAAAAAATACATTTCCATATCAAGATAAAATAATATGAAAAGAAGTTATGTATTTATCTCTGAGCAATCAAATGCAAGCAACTAATACAGGTTTCACTGTAGAAAGTAATCTGGCTTTAAGAGGTTATTTTGCCTCCTTACCTAACCATATCCAACAGATTCCAAAAGATGAATAAAACACACACCACATATTTCTCTTGGACTTCTTCTTGACTGGTGATCACCATAAAGAGGACAATTACTCTTTCTGTGAGCTAACAAAAGAAATAGCAAAGTCAAGAATTAGGATCATCTGTTTAGCATGTAGGTAATATTCTAATTTTAAAAACCAAAGTTCATCTTTAAAAATATGCTTTAACTCTAAATTGTATACTATACAATTAATATGATCTCTGGGGGAGTAAGGTTATGGGTGAATTTCATTTCTTCCTTTCTGGTTTCTTTTTTTCTGTATTCTCCAAATTGAATGTAATGGATAAAAACATAACAGATATTTCATCCAAATCATAGCATGTCCCTTCTTGTGACACATGAACACATGGTTATACTCACTTTGACAAGCTTTCATTGGATGTCCACTATATATCAGATGCTAAGACAACATATACAATGAAAAGCATCGTCCTTGCTACACAGGGTAGCAACAATAGAATGTGCAGTGTGAGTAATGCTGCATTTAAAGGGCAATGTATGGGAGGAGAGGTGGGGGAGATAAACTGTGTGGGAAAAGGATGCAGAGAGACATATGGAGACAGGCAACATTTCAGCTGGATCTCGAGGAATGGACAGGGTTTGTCAGGTAGACTGGATAGGAGAGTGGGCATCCTGGGGAGCAGCCAGAGCAAAGAGGCAGAGATGTGAAAAGACAGCTGTGCTGGGGGCCAAAACATCCCTGAGGGCCAGAAAGGAAGTGCACAAACAGAACCATGGGAGATAAAACTGAAAACATGCTGCTTGTGAAGAGTTTTGAATGTCAGGCCAAAAAATTGCCATTTCATCCAACCAAGAAGCCACCATAGTTTTTTGGGGGGAGGGGTGGTGCAGGGGTGTTGAGAGGTGGGAGAAGGGGAGAAAGAGAAGGGAAATAGTATAATCCTAACCGTCATAAGCTAGTGGAAAGTAAAAGGAATTCAACGAATTCATATTTTTTCCAAGTCAGTAAGCATTTGCAAATCACTGAGAAAGCACACACTAATGGCTTAGCTCCAATTACTGACCTTGAAATACACATTCCTCTTTCCAATCTAAATATATGTATTCTTACGCTGCATTCAGGCCTTCCCTGGTGGCTCAGAGGTTAAAGCGTCTGCCCGCGATGTGGGAGACCCTGGTAGGGAAGATCCCCTGGAGAAGGAAATGGCAACCCACTCCAGTACTCTTGCCTGGAGAATCTCATGGATGGAGGAGCCTGGTAGGCTACAGTCCACAGGGTTGCAAAGAGTCGGACACGACTGAGCAACTTCACTACTATGCTGTATTAATATACTTCATATATTCTGCATTTTTGTTGGTTTTTAATAGATTATTTTACTTTCCTCACAGTGGTCACAGGAAAACATCCCTGAGATTGAGAGAGCATATTAGTGATAAAGATGAGGGCTGACTTGTGTCTTTCAGTAGCTGTCTTTACTTTTAAAGCGGATCAGGGAGAAAGGACTTGGATAATCTGTGACTTCAAATCACAGCCTGTTAGTCCTGGAAAATCACCTAGTGCAGAGAAATCCAAAATTTGCCAATATCAGGCCAGAAGATCAGAAATTCACATGTAGAAGCTGTAGTGCGTGTTTATAACCACATTGGTGAGTCAAGAGGGCCCTTACTTAGCTAAGGAAATTAGACACAATTCAAATCTTAGTCACTCGATGGAAGCTACCTACGTGGCAGTTTTTCTTTTGTTAATCTTTCTTTCAATGCTCTAGTTTCTTGACTTCACCATATTTATGTAATGAAGTATACTTAACTGAAATGATTACTGAATGATACGAGCTTGCTGCCATGACACACAGCAACCTTCCAATAACAAGATCATAGCAGCAAACAAGTACTTAGGCACTGCCTAATCTTACATTTCATCAGTGTCTGCTAATTGGGAAAATTATCTAATTTTTGATCAAAACCTCAGGAGATAAACACATGAATGCATGCACACAAACACAGTTCTAATTAAATGGCTGACTACGAAATAAAGAACATAAGCTATTTCAGATAAGACAGATCTCTAGGAGATCTGCTAGATACATGTCCAACCCCACCTTTTTACAAATAAGGAAATTGGGAACCAGAGAAATCAAGTGATTTGCCCAACCTAGAGGCCGACCTCGAAACATATATCCTGAGTCTCCTCAGAGTTGTAAGCAATCTCTGATGCCAGGCTGCCCCTCAACTGATGAGTAGGGAGGGAAAAGAATCTCCTAAGAGGGGCTGGAGCTGCCCAAAGAAGCATTGTTGAAAATAATCACTTAAGGGACTGTGGTACATTGGTGATGGAATCCCAACTGCATAGAAGAGGCAATAAGCATGTCCCCCAAAACAACCACATGCGTACAGGTATGTGAAGCCCATCACCCCCTCTATGATGTCCGTCTAATTAACAAATTATCTGATGGTTATTTAACTCTATCTTGACCATTCAATGCAAGACAATGGGAGAATATAGTTGGTAATATTCCTAAATTGGTTAAAAAAACAATATTTATTAATTACTTTGTGCCAGTATCTAAACACATGCCATCTCATTTAATCTCCATAACAACCCCAGGAAGTGCTACTGCTATTTTCTGCCTTTTACAAAGAAGGCATTCTTCGTAGTCATTTTACAAAGTGAAAATGACTTGCCTATAGATGTGGCATCAAAATCTAGACCATGTCATTCTAAATTCCTTGGTCTGAGACACTAAGACATTTTCACCTTTGCTTTTTAATGGGCTATACCCTCATATAATGTCTATCAGTGAACCAGTGAAATTGCTCAGTCGAGTCCAACTCTTTGCGATCCCATGGACTGTAGCCTACTAGGCTTCTCAATCCATGGAATTTTCCAGGCAAAAGTACTGGAGTGGGTTGCCATTTCCTTTTCCAGGGGATCTTCCGGACCCAGGAATTGAACTCTGGTCTACATTGTAGGCAGACACTTAACCATCTGAGCCACCAAGGAAGCAGATATAAAGTCTAGGTCACAGTCTATTCTTAAAAAAAAAAAAAAGCTTCTCCTGAAAAGTTAAAACTTAAAAGTATCTCCTTGATTTTCTGAATCAACACCAAAACAATTTTCAAGAATAAATTTTAAAAATTTATTACTTTCTTTACACATAATAGTTGACTAGTTATTTAGAGCTTTATCCTTGGGACAACTTAGCACTTTGTCATTTTAGACAAATCCTATGAGAACATGACAATTACTAATAAAGGGTCTTGTAATGCTTTGTGCAACTCAGGCAGAATAAAAGCACAGTGAAAACACTAACTTGGGCCACATTAAACATGGTGGTAATGTGGCCAACTCAAAATATATAAAAATTAACTCAAAAACTATAAAACTATTTTGCAATTTTATGTTCTGTTTGGAAATTCTGAACTCCAGATTAAGAAATGACTAAACTTAAAGTGTTCTCTGTTAAAGAACTTAATTTGTTAAAATTAAAGTGTTACTTTTTAACGACAGCTAGCAAATTAGTTAGAAACTATTGCAGGGGTAAAAATCATACTTCAATTATAGAGAGAATTTCTACAGTCTTAAAAATCAAGTAGTTGTTTAATTAGTCTTTGAGTAGTAGCTTCAAAGACTATTACATTACTCAAAGGATAACCCAAACTACTTTAATCCTATGAACTTTTGTTGAGAACTTTAGACACATACCCTTAAATTTGAAAAGTCACCAATTATTTTCTGTCAGACAAAAGTATTTAAATACTATTTGTACATGTTTATTTATTCATCAAACAATAGATATTTATAGAGTGCACTATTTTGAATCCCAGTGAACATGGCAAGATGAACAAGATCAGATCCCAGCCTATGAAGTAGGCTATGTCCCAGCCTATAAGGACATAGGTATTTATGTCCTAGTTTGTGAGATAGACATTGTAAACAAGTGTAGCATAATAGTTGAGTGTTCAGGAAAACTAACCCAAATCCCAATTTTTGCTCCATAGTTTACAATTTATGTGAACTTGGGTAAGTCATTTAACTTTTGTGTTAAGTCATTATACTGGAGATTAAAATAAGTATAATTTAATGTAGTAATTAGTATATTTATAAGAAAATATATTTTTCTTGTAGATAGTCAAGACTATCAATAAATAAAAAAGCTAATCTCAGCATCTTTAAAATTATACTATGACTAAAACACTCTGATGATGGGAAAGATTGAAGGCAAAAGGAAAAGGGGCGAGAGAGAATGAGGAGGTTGGACGGCATCACTGATTCGATGGACATGAGTTAGAGCAAACTCCAGGAGACAGTGAAGGACAGGAAAGCCTGGTGTATTGCAGTTCATAGGGTCGCAAGGAGTCAGACATGACTTAGCAACTAAACACAACAATAGCTTTATAACTATCACACTGAAGAACTTCACTGATGAAAGGTACCAAAAGGTACAAAAGGTACCAAAAAGAAAAAAGAAAAAAAAAAATCCTACCTACAGAGTGAACTGTGTATATAATTCATTTTCAGGAAGCAAAGTTTTGAGAATCTCATAGCATGACACAATCCTCAGTACAGTTTTTATCTCTAACAATATAAGCCTATTCCCAACTCAAACTGGAGAGAAAATTATATGAGTTCTTGGGGGGGGGGGGGATGATTAATCTACCAATGCAAAGAAGCACCTGCTTCATGGATTAAGAGAGATTAGGGTGAAACTTTGCTGTGTTTCTAAAAGGGTTTGTTTTAAGACACTCTCCTTGGGGACAAACTTTACATTTTTTCTTACAAAATCTGCGACTGTGAAATCTTTGGAGTGATTTCTGACAACAGACTCCTGTTTGTCCTTATCAGAAATAGGATGTGCTATTGGCAAAAATAAGGATCGTTCTTGCAATCTGAGCTCAAATGGAATTTCTGTATCACAAAGTGGAATTTCTGTATCACAATAATGTGGGGGTAATAATTCCCAGGATTTTGATAAAGATTTAAAAACTGTGTCAAATGAATACATGTGCAGCAGTGTTCATTGTGATGCAAAGGTCAGGGGACAGAATTTAGCCATTTTAATTCAGTTATGTACAGTCTTTGCATTTCAAGCCTCTCTCAAAAGCTAAAGGAGTAAAGTGGATAACTCTGAGGGTTTCCTAAAGGCGCATCAGCCTAATGTCAATACACAAAGGTTAATTTTGTGGATTATTTTTCTCTCTCCTTGAGTTAAAACATACTAAAGCTATTATATATCAATAAAAACCTCTTTCTCAGGCTTCTACACAAGCAAAGTCAGAACAGAGTCCTTCAAAATCAATATTTCAAGGTTGATGGTATTTCCGCTCCATAAAAGCCAAGTTGTTTTGATTAAATCTACTAAAATACTAGTTTCCAATTCAACTTAAAAAAAATCAAGCTAATGAAATATGCACACTCATTTGAGAGCAAGGGATTGGAGAGAAGAGATGCCTCAGTTCAATTCAGTTCAGTCGCTCAGTCGTGTCTGACTCTTTGCGACCCCATGAATTGCAGCACGCCAGGCCTCCCTGTTCATCACCATCTCTCAGAGTTCACTCAGACTCACATCCATCAAGTCTGTGATGCCATCCAGCCATGTCATCCTCGGTCGTCCCCTTCTCTTCCTGCCCCCAACCCCTCCCAGCATCAGTCTTTTCCAATGAATCAACTCTTCGCATGTGGTGGCCAAAGTACTGGAGTTTCAGCTTTAGCATCATTCCTTCCAAAGAAATCCCAGGGTTGATCTCCTTCAGAATGGACTGGTTGGATCTCCTTGCAGTCCAGGGGACTCTCAAGAGTCTTCTCCAACACTGCAGTTCAAAAGCATCAATTCTTCGGTGCTCAGCCTTCTTCACAGTCCAACTCTCACATCCATACATGACCACAGGAAAAACCATAGCCTTGACTAGAACATTCCTTCCAAAGAAATCCCAGGGTTGATCTCCTTCAGAATGGACTGGTTGGATCTCCTTGCAGTCCAGGGGACTCTCAAGAGTCTTCTCCAACACTGCAGTTCAAAAGCATCAATTCTTCGGTGCTCAGCCTTCTTCACAGTCCAACTCTCACATCCATACATGACCACAGGAAAAACCATAGTCTTGACTAGATGGCCCTTAGTTGGCAAAGTAACGTCTCTGCTTTCTAGTTTTCAATTATCACTTTTAACTATAGTTATATGCTACTTTTGGACCTTTTTACTTTCCCATTTTATAATTTTAAAATATCAAAAATTTTTTCCTGATATAATTTTTATTGCCATGTAAGTGTTTGCAAAAATGGATGTATGTAAACAACTATTTGTTGCAGTTCTGCTCTTTCCCCCTAAACTGTATTTAAAAAATATATATATAAAATATACATCTCTGTTAAACTATCATAGTGTTGTTGTCAATAGGTCTTACCCCCTCTTTCTCCTTTAGTTAGTGTTAGTCACTCAGTTGTGTCTGACCATTTGCGACCCAATGGACTGTAGACCACCAGGCTCCTCTGTCCATGGGATTTTCCAGTCAAGAATACTGGAGTGGGTTACTATTTCCTTCTCCAGGGGATCTTCCCAACCTAGGAATCAAACCCAGGTCTCCTGCATTGCTGGCAGATCCTTTAGCCTCTGAGCCAACAGGGAAGCCCTTTCTCCTTTAGCAACTGTAATATTAGAAAATCACAATGGCTTTTCCCTGTCAAATAAAGATAAGTATAAAACATTTTAAAATGTACAGAAGAAAACAAACATATTTTTATGAGATACAAAAATATACACACATATACATATGTATACACACATACCACCATCAATTGATATTATACCTGTGATTCTAATTACTCAACTAGCTAATTTTCCCTACTGCTTTTGGGAATTGTTCATCTTTATATTTTGGCAAAGCAGTTTACAAAAAAGACAATTCCATTGTGACTTACCAGTGTCACAAAGGTAATGTCAAAATAATAACACACATGAGAAGAATTCTCTTCAATCTACTTCAAAGTAGCTAGATATTATGCATTTTTTCAAAATACTGTATGCAATCAGCTATGAGTATTGTGTGAGTAGCTTAGCCACATTCTTAACTACTATTTCTTCATTTAAAGATGGGGAAACAGGAAAACCAAGAATGATTACGCAGCTTTAGAGTTTTGTTTGGTTATTTTAAAGAAGGGGCCTCAGAGTCATCTTATAATGTGGGAATTCTTCTAGTTGTCTGCAGAATTCTAAGGAAGGGGGTTAGAATGAAACTTTGGACCTGACCACATGGGTTTTTGAAGCTTTTTCGAACATCATGTCTATTCTGAAAACCATAGAAAAGATAGTAAATGAATAAAAGAAACAGAGGACAGATAAAATCTCAAAGAGATAAAGAGGAAGACAAACATCATAGCAAAAATTTAATAATAATCGGCCCAGGATGAGAATAAGGTCTTCCCTACTATGATGATTCCCTGATTCCTCCCAACAACAAAGACTTAAAAACCATTTGAGCCCCATCAACAGGAGACTTTGCCTCCTCACACTCAAATAAAATTGCCAATATATACTTGCCATTATTTTTTAATTACCAAGCCAGGATGCAGTCCAATTACAAGTGATCATACTTCTATAAATCAATAAGAGTTGCAATTAATAGGAATTAAAATCATGCTTAAATATCCTGGAAATTTTAGAACTGCAAGAAATCAGATTTCTAATAACAATTTCTGTTATTGGACAAGCCTACATACTTTTGGAAAGCAGAAATACTGTGCAGATTTTTGAGACATATTTAAGATGCTTTTCTATCTTACAAATTTACCTGTCCAGTTTCTCATTTGCATTTCCTACTTTGGAAATAACTAAAATAACACGGTTTTTAACTTTGAAACTGTTTTACCATAAAATTAGTATTATCCAATTTAGCCTTTTGTACAAAGTCCAAAAAGGTATGACAAAAGAAAATATGACTTAGATTCAGATGAATTTGATCATACTCCAAGAAAAATAATTCCATATGCTAGAATACAGCTTTCATGTAACCTGGGTTAATTCTGTCTTCTAAAATTAGCATTTAGTTGCTAAACTGTGTCCAAATCTTTTGTGACTCCATGGACTGTAACCCACCAGGCTCCTCTGTCCACCGGATTTCCCAGCAAGGATATTGGAATGGTTTGCCATTTCCTTCTTCAGGGCTTCCTGACCTAGGGATTGAACCCATGTCTCCTGCTTTGGCAGGGAGATTCTTTATCACTGAGCCACCCGGGAAGCCTGTACATTTAATGTTAAGCAATGCTATATGCATCTTAAGTCGTTTGCAGATAATACATATCAATAAATCTTGTTTTTAAAAAATATGCTTCTTCTCTGGTGGCTCAGAGGTTGAAGTGTCTGCCTCGAATGTTCGAGACCCAGATTCAATCCCTGGGTCGGGAAGATCCCCTGGAGAAGGAAATGGCAACCCACTCCAGTACTCTTGCCTGGAGAATCACATGGAGGGAGGAGCCTGGTAGGCTACAGTCCATGAGGTCGCAAAGAGTAGGGCACGACTGAGTGACTTCACTTTCATTTTCACTTTTCTGAGACAGATGTGTATGTACCCCTTTTCAAATTGTAAGGACTACACTTAAGGCAATTCCATGTAGGTCTTAGCTAGCTAACTTACTATTCTTAGTTTGTACTCTAGATATTGCCCCAATTTTTACTTTACATTTGATATTTCAACACTAAAGTAACTTCATCCTAATACTATTTCTCCACTTCTAATGAATAAGCAAAATTTAAAATCTCCCATCAACTTGTAATGCAGAGTTCTTGATAGGCTCCTCAGGTTTATACTCTGACTTCCATCTTTTAAACTTTCATAATATTTCAGCAAATTTTAATATAAGGATCTATGCCACTATTTCATTCAACAAAATTTAAGGTGTTTATGTTCTAAGCACTTTGCTAGCTGCTGGCAATACAATCAGATTCTAATATTTTAATTATTTTTATAATGCAAATTTGTCACAGTTATCAATTTTTTAAAATTTATTTTACAAATAGTTAAAATTATACTAATGAAAATACTTTTTTTCTGTAAATTTTAAATGTATGTTCACACAGCCACCTAACCCTTATCTCTCCTTATGGAAAATATCACTTTTTAATTTTTCTTGCCTTAATTCAGCTAAACTAAATCTCTACCAGTGAATTTCCCATCTTCCTTCAACCTGCCTTTAAAAGGAACATGGTCATCTAGGGCTTAAGACATGGCAGGGGAACAAATGTTACCTGAAATAACAGCAAACAGCTACCAGGTATTGTATTCTTAACTAAGTGCTAGGAACTTATCCCACCCACTTTCTCAGTTACTCCAGAATATACATGCTATTTGCATATCACATGAGAAAATGAAGCTCAGAACAATTACATTACTTGTTTAAACTCATATAACTAAGAGATAGAACTAGAATTTGAAGCCAGTTCAGTTCAGTCGCTCAGTCATATTCGACTCTTTGCGGCCCCATGAACTGCAGCACACCAGGCTTTCCTGTCCATCATCCACTCCCAGAGTCTATCCAAACCCATGTCCATTGAGACAGTGATGCCATCCAACCATCTTATCCTCTGTCATCCCCTTCTCCTCCTGCCCTCAATTTTTCCCAGCATCAGGGTCTCTTCAAATGAGTCAGCTCTTTGCATCAGGTGGCCAAAGTATTGGAGTTTCAGCTTCAGCATCAGTCCTTCAAATGAATACCCAGGACTGATCTCCTTTAGGATGGACTGGTTGGATCTCCTTGCAGTCCAAGGGACTCTCAAGAGTCTTTTCCAATTTAAAGCCAAGTCTACAGCATTCCCAGGTCTGTACAAGTGATGAAAGGCATTCAGTGGTGTCCAACTATTTGCGACCCCAAGGACTGTACAGTCCATGGAATTCTCCAGGCCAGAATACTGCAGAAATCCCTTCCCTTCTCCAGTGATCTTCCCAACCCAGGGACTGAACCCAGGTCTCCCACATTGCAGGAGGATTCTTTATCAGCTAAGTCACAAGGGAAGCCCCTGTACAGGTAGATGCTATACTAAATAAACACAAAGACCACTCCTTTGCAACTGCATTCAGTAATAGGGGCAGAATGAACAAGAAATGGCTGGGGAGTATTCTAATCTCTGGACTTGGATGAAGGGTATTTTTTTTTTTTTGTAAATTTATTCTTTTCCAGGTAATGTATGTGGCGTCCTTTTCCCTAAAGAGCTGGATGATGGTGGTTAATGTATCCTAGTGTAGGCAGAGGAGCCAGGCACCAAACCCCAAGTCTGAATGGCTCCATCCTATGCCTTTCCTCTGTACTACACCGTCCAAGGCTGTGGCATAGTGAGACTGGGCAGTGGATATGAAATCTTGTCCTAGCAGAGGATCACTATAGTGCTGCACAAAGCAGCAAGCATCATTTCTCTGAATGCTTCCAACTGGCAATTCTGTCTATGCAGTGTTTTAGGATGAGGTCATTTTTTCATGGAATTATCCATGTTAGTGACTTGGGTTGCACATTAGCAAAGGTTGGCTTTTTCACTGCCATAAAGTCGAGAGGCTGTAAACAGAACAAAGTCACGTACACAACAGATTCTATAATATAAATAATGTGATTAAGACCTACCTGCAAAAACCTAGGAAGAAGATGGTTTGATTCAATGCCAACATATATGTGCAGCAACTCCAAGAGGGAAATAGACTGGCAAAGTTGCATCATAAGTCCAATTGCATAAAAAGTGTCAACCATTGAATCTGTGTCCAGTGAATTAAAAATACAGACATAGTAAGTAAAATCTAGATCACAACCCAAATCTAGCAAGCAGTTTGAAATACAACTGAGATTCCTTACTTCATTTTCCTTTGTACATGTGAGAAATTTCCTAGATTTCTAAATTACAAATACTATGTAACCAAAGAAAGCACTTCACATCATTGTACAGTTTAATTGCTCCTCTTCCAAAAAGAATTTAAACCTTGAAAAACAAGGCTCTATGACCAAAGCTAAAGCATTTATTCCCCATTTATAAGATTCTAAAGGAATTCCAGCATAAAAGTAAACAGTTAGACTCTAGACTACATCAGTGAAAACAGGCTGAAAGCGAGTTTATTAGAGAAACTGCTGTGCCCACTCCTTGTCTATGGACAAGAAAATGACAGAGATGAGAAAATATGATTCCAGAGAAGATTTATGAAAATGACATTAATGATGCCATGACATCAAATAACATCTTCCATTTATATAGCATTTGTGTCCTGCACACACACGGTTAGTGCTTTCTGGATTTTTGTGAGTTGGGCCCATTGCAGAGGGCTCCAAACAAATACTGCATTTAGAGACCTGAAATGGAAGGAAACAAATATCTCTCTAAATAGAATAAATGTGCTGGTTTTTAAATGAAATCCTGCCATATTAAGAAATGTCTAGGGAAATCTTTATCATCTTTACTCTCTAGTGATCATTCACATGATAATAATTTATCAAAGGGTTTTTCTGCTCAGCAGATCTATGAGGTAGACATTATTATCATTCCCACTTTATGGATGATTTCCAAGGCATATACAGTCCAGCACGTGCCATAAAAGCATGATCAGTCACACAGCTCCCTGAAGGAAGAAGGCAGCTGGTGTCTACTCCAGGTGCTTGAGTGCTATTGAGCTACTTAATTTATACACTGATTTGGAAATTTTACTGACCCCTCACATAGTTCTTTTCAAGCTGCCTTCTGTAGAAATGGGTTGCATTTCTTTAACAAAATGCAACTTCTCTAATTATGGATGGCAAGATCACAATTAAGAAATAAGTATACTGCTGACTAAGGCATTTTCCCCCCACTGGAAAGGCCAGGCAGCATAAGAATAAATTCATATCTTGTTACTCATGTTGTGAATGACTTATAGCAGTCCCTTGAAGCCACAGCTAACTTCCAAGGTCTAGAAATGATGCTTTTTTCCTAAAAACAAAAGGAAGTTTTCCAAACACCTGTGTTGTCCTCTGCTTGAGGACTCTCAACACTCAAAGTTGAAATACAAGCCTCAAGTTATATCTTTGGAGGTTCTTAACAAAGGTAAGAATTTATCCGCAAATCTGCAGTTAAAAAAAAAAAAGCAACATCAAATAGTTCATGGTATCACAGAAATAGATTAATTTTCTCATGATATCAAAGGCTCAATTGATGTGCAGAGCATGACTTATCCCAGATATATACTACATGTTTGTTTTTAGCTGCAACCAGCAATTGCTCAAATTGTCAAGTCATGTAACAGCTGGAAACTGTGATGACCTTCATCCATATTGGGATGGAAAATGAAAAGAATTTCATTTTGACACTCATTTAATAATTCTTTTTTTTTTTTGGAAAATTTAAATGCATTTAAAATCTTTACTTTCAGGAAACTGGAGAATGCTTATGACTTAAACCTTTAACCCTAACTCCTCTATATGTGATGACTCATCTACAAAATCTGTCATTTTCCTATGGACACATTGCCTTTTAAAAGGATTAAATAGACGATTGGGGAATATAGAGTTTGTCTTTCATTTGTTAGTAGTTTCCAGTTACCTTAAACCTGGGGAATAAGAGACAAGAACTGGTTAATTTCTAATTTCTATGTGGAAAAAAAAAAAGTTACACAGGAATTTACAGATTTCTTCAACACACACCAGATCTGCTAAGGTTTGGTGCAGAAGCAAAAAAGAAAGAGGGAAATGGTACACCCCAATGCCATGTCTATGTTTTCAGGGCCAGTACCTACTCAAAGAGAACTCACTTCCCTTTTCCTCATTTTACTTACTGCCTCCTCCAAAAAGGTTTTGGTTTTTGCATTAAGAATGAAGCAAGCATGCTTACTGAAAAATATGGTCACTAAGTTTCAGAGAAGTGAAGGATATCAGGTGAAGTTCACAGAAGTTAAATTATAACTAGGACTAGGTGAAAATGAGCATTAAAAGTTAAAAATTCAAAACTGTTTTGGGCTTTTACCTTTTCCAAAGGAAAAGAATCTGACTGTCATATTTGTAAATATCCAGGAGTGGCCGCAGAACTGGATTAAGTAGTAGATGAAAAGGTAGGCATTCTTCCTATACCTACAATAAATACAAGAAAATACTTCCTTTAAACACATTAAACACTTCCTTTATAATCACTTTTTCAGCATTATACACATGTATTTTAACTAATTTACTGGCCATTCTGAGCGAGCAAGAGACAATTAATCCATATCCAAGTTTTTAATTTGGATACTCTTCTAACCCCCATGAGATTTTGAAAGCACACACTATCTGTTACAGTGACCATCCTGGGTTTGTTTAACGCCAGATATGGTTCTATTTCAACATTCACTTTCAGCTGTGATAAACCTCTAACTTGCTGCTCCTCAAGGGATAAAGGCAAGCATTGCAAAGTTAGCTTTGAGTATTTTTGAAAAGAAAATATGGATGGAGAGAGGCCTATGTGGTCAACGTGCTCCTGCTAACTGCATAACTTGAAGGATAACTAGTTTACAGTTACAAGAAGGGAGTAGCAATGGTGGCATTCCCAGACAGGGTAATTCAATCATTGGAATGTTAGGTCCATGAATCAAGGCAAATTGAAAGTGGTCAAACAGGAGATGGCAAGAGTGAACATTGACATTTTAGGAATCAGTGAACTAAAATGGACTGGAATGGGTGAATTTAACTCAGGTGACCATTATATCTACTACTGGGGGCAATAATTGCCTAGAAGAAATGGAGTAGCCATCCTAGTCAACAAGAGAGTCTGAAATGCAGTACTTGGTTGCAATCTCAAAAAAGACAGAATAATCTCTGTTGGTTTCCAAGGCAAACCATTCAATATCACAGTAATCCAAGTCTATGCCTCAACCAGTAATGCTGAAGAAGCTGAAGTTGAACAGTTCTATGAAGACCTACAAGACCTTGCAGACCTAACACCCAAAAAAGATGCCCTTTTCATTATACGGGACTGGAGTGTAAAAGTAAGAAGTCAAGAAATACCACCTAGAGTAACAGGCAAATTTGACCTTGGAGTACAGAATGAAGCAGGGCAAAGGCCAATAGAGTTTTGCCAGGAGAACTCACTGGTCATAGCAAACACGCTCTTCCAAAAACACAAGAGAAGACTCTACACACGGACATCACCAGGTGGTCAATACCGAAATTAGCGTGATTATATTCTTTGCAGCCAAAGATGGAGAAGCTCTATACAGTCAGCAAAAATAAGACCGGGAGCTGACTATGGCTCAGATCATGAACTCCTTATAGCCAAATTCAGACTTAAATTGAAGAAAGTAGGGAAAAACACTAGACCATTCAGGTATGACCTACATCAAATCCCTAATGATTATACAGTGGAAGTGAGAAATAGATTCAAGGGATTAGATCTGATAGACAGAGTGCCTGAAGAACTATGGATGGTGGTTCGTGACACTGTACAGGAGGCAGGGGTCAAGACCATCCCCATGGAAAAGAAATGCAAAAAAGCAAAATGGCTGTCTGGGGAGGCCTTACAAATAGCTATGAAAAGAAGAGAAGTGAAAAGAAAAGGAGAAAAGGAAAGATATATGTATTTGAATGCAGAGTTCCAAAGAATAGCAAGAAGAGATAAGAAAGCCTTCTTCAGTGATGAATGCAAAGAAATAGAGGAAAACAACAGAATGGGAAAGATTAGAGATCTCTTCAAGAAAATTAGAGATACCAAGGGAATTTTTCATGTAAAGATAGACACAATAAAGGACAGAAATGGTATGGACCTAACAGAAGCAAACGATATTAAGAAGAGGTGGCAAGAATACACAGAGAACTATACAAAAAAGATCTTCATGACCCAGATAATCATGATGGCGTGATCAATCACTGAGAGCCAGACATCCTGGAATGTGAAGTAAGTGGCCCTTAGGAACCATTATTATGAACAAAGCTAGTGGAGGTGATGGAATTCCAGTGGCGCTATTTCAAATCCTAAAAGATGATGCTGTGAAAGGGCTGCAGTCAATATGCCAGCAAATTTGGAAAACTCAGCAGTGGCCAGAGGACTGGAAAAGATCAGTTTTCATTCCAATCCCAAAGAAAGGCAATGCCAAAGAATGCTCAACTACCACACAATTACACTCATCTCACACACCAGTAAAGTAATGCTGAAAATTCTCCAAGCCAGGCTTCAACAGTATGTGAACTGTAAAATTCCAGATGTTCAAGCTGGACTTAGAAAAGACAGAGGAATCAGAGATCAAATTGCCCATTGGATCATTGAAAAAGCGAGAGTTCCAGAAAAACATCTATTTCTGCTTTATTGACTATGCTAAAGCCTTTGACTGTGTGGGTCACAGCTTTCCACTGTGTGGAAAATTCTTCAAGAGATAGGTATAGCAGACCACCTGACCTGCCTTCTGAGAAATCACTATGGAGGTCAAGAAGCAACAGTTAGAACTGGACATGGAACAACAGACTGGTTCCAAATAGGAAAAGGAGTACGTCAAGGCTGTATACTGTCACCCTGATTATTTAACTTATATGCAGAGTACATCATGAGAAACGCTGGACTAGATGAAGCACAAGCTGGAATCAAGATTGCCAGGAGAGATATCAATAACCTCAGATATGCAGATGACACCACCCTTATGGCAGAAAGCAAAGAACTAAAGAGACTTTTGATAAAAGTGAAAGAGGAGAGTGAAAATGTTGGCTTAAAATTCAACACTCAGAAAACTCAGATCATGGCACCCGGTCCCATCACTTCATAGCAAACAGATGGGGAAACCATAGAAACTGTGAGAGACTTTATTTTGGGGGGCTCCAAAATCATTGCAGATGGTGACTGCAGCCAGGAAATTAAAAGACGCTTGTTCCTTGGAAGAAAAGTTATAACCAATTTTTAATATGCTAGACAGCATATTAAAAAGCAGAGACATTACTTTGCCAACAAAGGTCTGTGTAGCCAAAGCTATGGTTTTTCCAGCAGTCATATATGGATGTGAGAGTTGGACTATAAAGAAAGCTGAGCGCAGAACTGATGCTTTTGAATTGTGGTGTTGGAGAAGACTCTTGAGAGTACCTTGGTCATCGAGGAGATCCAACCAGTCCATCCTAAAGGAAATCAGTTCCTGAATACACTGAAGATGAAACTCCAATACTTTGGCCACCTGATGCAAAGAACTAACTCATTTGAAAAGACCCTGATGCTGGGAAAGATTGAAGGCAGGAGGAGAAATGGTCAACAGAGGATCAGATGGTTGGGTAGCATCACCAACTCAGTGCACATGAGTTTGAGTAAACTCTGGGAGTTGGGGTTGGACAGGGAGGCCTGGCATGCTGCAGTCCATGGGGTCGTAAAGAGTTGTACACGACCAGGTGACTGAGCTGAACTGAACTGATTTCTGAATGCATTTTTGTGATTGGGGTCAGTATCTTACCACTGCCTATAATAGTTTGCAAGAGTAGATAGTTTCCTTCACCAGGCACACATAGAAAGCAGTTTAAGGGCCAGAAAAGGGAAGTGAAGCTGAGTTTGAAAACTGGTTGATGGGGATATGACTAAGAAAAGATGAACAGATACATGTTTGAAGGAGTCAGAGGAAGCACTGTTTGAAGTGTTGTCTCTGGTTCTAAAAAGTGGTGTAAGTAGCCAGATGGGGGTAGACAAGATTTTTTTCCTAGCTGGAGATATGAAACCTCTGAGAAATAAAGGAAATAAATTGAGAAGCAGATACAATGTAGCTTGGTGAGCGCACTCGGGTACCCCTACAGATGACTACAGCACTACTAAAAAGTAGGGGAAAGGAATGCCTCCCTGAAACCTAGAGCAGTCACTTGGCGTGTGGGATAAACATAGACATCCCAGGCTCTACCTTCATAACACTGAATCAGTTTTTCTGGAACCGGGGCCCCTGAAATCTACACGTGTGCCTGGTGCTTCTGCAGCAGGTAGAGAAAAGGAAAGGGAAGGGCTCCAGGTCGGAGGAACGGGAAGAGAAGAAAGACCGCAGATAGTGTACAAAAGGAAGGGCGGACACGCAGCCTGTCCTTTCTCTGCTGTAACATGGGGAAAATAACAGTTATTCCTAGGGTTGCCGGGAAAACTGTATTAGCTAATATCTGTCCAGAGCCCCAGGGAACGTGAAGCGTAAGGCTGCTCCGGCGCTGGCGGGTGCTCGCCCGGCGGAACTACGTGGGCACCACCCACACCCCTCCACCCGCACCCCTCCCCCTGGCGGCCTCTCCTCCCAACCCCCTCCCCACCCTCCGGGCCGAGCGCCCTACCTGGGCTGCAGCCAGGCGGGCAGCGCCACGGGTCCCATGGGCCGCCGCCACCAAGTCTTCCTTCGTCGTCTGCAAAGGAACACCCACCGGGGAGCGCGAGAGGAGTGGCTGGGCCGCTGGGCTGCCAGGCGCGGAAGGGCGGGGCCTCTCCGCACTCAGCAATTTACCGAAAAAAAGAAAAGAGAAAAGAAACCCAGGTCTTGCTATGGGCACCAGAAGAAAACCAAGTTCCTGAAGTTCCTGAGGCGGCGGGAGCCAGCAGCACTGCGACTTGCCAGCGGGGTTTGGCTGGTGCTCGAGGTTGGGCTGGCCCGGCGGGGACCCCAACACACCCTAGTCCCAAATTAAGGTTCATCAGGCTCCTTACCCAGCTTCCCAGTCTTTGGGTTGCAGCCTGGAGGAAGTGAATAGATCCCACCGCTGACCCCTGATCTCCAGAAGCGCGCAGTCAAGCGGTCCCAAAGCCTTCCGGCATGCGTGAGCCCCAGCGGGGCGCCTCTCAGGACCCTCAGCTGTGAAAGTCAGGATCGGCGAGGATGCTTGGTGAGCGCGCCTTCCCTCACACATTTTCAGGCAAAAGGCCTGACTGCTCAGGTATCAGACTCCTTTGCCGTTAATCTCTCCTGGATGCACTCAGTTCTTGCTCTTGGGGAGCGTTTGATCTAAAGGGAAAACTGATTTACAAGCAAACACTGGTGGCTAATCAGTCATCGGTGTCATCAGTGCCCAGGCCACGCAGCAAGAGAGGAAGAAAGTCCTGGATGGCCTGGAGAGAGGGGAGAGAAGGCAGAAGGACTGCCAAGCGGGAGTGATCTTTTATCATCAAACACAGCCCCCATCTACAGCTCCTCCTTCTCTTCCAGAAGTCCACTGCGATTACCAGTTTCATCCTCCCTCTCGGTGCCATGTTGGACTTTGCTTGCGCCTCCCTCCTTTCTCTCTCTCTAGTTAGGTACCTTCACATCCTCCCCACCTACCCCTCATCCCCCTCTGTTTCCTCTAAGGTCTAACTAGGACCATCTTTTCCCTCTGCCACCCCCTTATGCCATAGCACAGACACTTCCACAGATGGTTTTATCTCCATGCAGATGACTGACTGTCATGGCAGTAACATATTGGCTCAAGATTTTTTAAAACCATACATAATAAGTAACAGAGTATACCATTTCACAGTGATCTTAAGAGAAATTAAATCCAGTGGTTGAATATCCTGAGTTAGGATATTTATCCATCCATCTATTCATCATCTTGTTTCTGCATTTTTTCCCCTCCCATTCCCTGGCAGTCTCATTTTTGAATGCCGGTACTTCCTGTGAAATTCACTGAGAGCAGAGATTCTGGAAAAGTGCCCTATTGCCCCTTTTTCTTCCATTACCGACAAAAAGCTCTATAAGGAACCAGTTATACTCTGATAACTTTCTATTCTGAATTTCCTGTTTATTTCAACCACTTGGAATTTTCAAGGACCACAGCCTCTCTCTCTTTCCACACCCAGTCCCATAGCACTGGTTGGAAATTTCACAGGCTGCTAGATCCACGTAGAACCTTAGAGATTATGTGGTCCAATCTCTTATTTCACAGGCATCAAAAATCTAGTTGAAGTTGTGTTGAGATCTCTTTCTATAGCATTGTGAAAATTTTCTGCCATATTTGCCTAGTTATCTTACTTGGGCATAAATTATAGTCATTTATTGTAATCTTTGCCTCTACACACTCTCAGCCTCAATTATCACTCTTTTCCAGCTGATCCAAAGCATTGCTTCTACTTCTCTGCTAGAACTTTAAACTGTTCAGCCTTTAAATGGCTTCTGTCTTTGCTACTCCATTCAGAAGACTAAACCTTCTACTTCTTGGACATCATTATTCCCCAATCTATCCTCTGTCTTATTCCAAGACAAATATGTTCAGTTGTGTAATTGGCTAATTCAACCATGCAGGAGCCATTATAAAAATCTCTTAGCTCACATGATTACAATATTTTCCAGAATCTCTGCTCTCAGTGAATATCACAGGAAGTACTGGCATTCAAAAAAATCTCTTAGTTCACTGTAAAGCACACACTATGTGTGTGCTTTACAGTGCTTTCTATGAGTTATCTCACTTAATCCTCAGAGTCACCCTATGAAATGAGTGGGAACTATTCTTAACTAATTTTATAGGTGAGAGAAAAAGGTCAAAGCAGTTAAATGTCTTGACCAAGATCAACACAGCTATTTAAATGCTGGAACTGAGATTAAAACTTTAGTCCATCTCTGATCTAAAGAGATATGATACAAATGAATTTACTTATAAGACAGAAAGGGACTCACAGACTTAAGAGAATGAATGTACGGTTGCCGGGGAAGGGAAAGTTAGGGAGCTTGGGATGGATGTATACGCATTGCTATATTTAAAACTGATAACCAACAAGGACCTACTGTGCAGCACAGAGAACTCTGACAAGGTTATGTGTCAGCCTGAATGGGAGAGAGGTTTGGGAGAGAATGGATATGTGTGTATGTATGGTCGAGTCCTTTTGCTGTTCACCGGAAACTCTCACAGCATTGTTAATGGGCTATACTGTAATAGAAAATTAAAAGTTAAAAAAAAAAAACCATTTAGTCCATATCCAGATATTGAATTCTTAACCATCATGCTATATTAACTTGTTTCATGTGATTTTTCAGTGTTTGTTTGCAAGTACTGATTTTCTTTCTATTACATATAGTAGAGTCAAAATGTGACACTCTATGTAAAACCTAACACTATATAAATTCTAATAAAAAATATAGGAGAAAATCCTTGTGCTCTTGGGTTAGGCAGAGGTGTCTTAGATCCAACCTTTCACATTTCAGATACTTCTTAAATATCTAAGCAAGTATTTTTTAGGTACTCGGATCTTCAAAAGTCACTTTTAATAAAATGAAAAGATGAGCTATAGATTGAGAGAAAGTATTTATGAAGCATGTAACTAATAAAGGGCTTCTATGCAAATATACAAAGACCCCTCAAAACTCAATAATAAGACAAACAACCTAATTAAAAAACAGTCGAAGGATTTGAACACACTTCACCAAAGAAGATACACAGATGACAACACGTGAAAGCGGCTCAACATCATTAGTCACTA
The DNA here is from genome assembly GCA_006408675.1 of Madoqua kirkii. Classification (NCBI taxonomy): domain Eukaryota; kingdom Metazoa; phylum Chordata; class Mammalia; order Artiodactyla; family Bovidae; genus Madoqua; species Madoqua kirkii. The sequence goes on along the minus strand of SJYC01129002.1, from coordinate 12,591 downwards.
TAGATTGAGAGAAAGTATTTATGAAGCATGTAACTAATAAAGGGCTTCTATGCAAATATACAAAGACCCCTCAAAACTCAATAATAAGACAAACAACCTAATTAAAAAACAGTCGAAGGATTTGAACACACTTCACCAAAGAAGATACACAGATGACAACAACGTGAAAGCGGCTCAACATCATTAGTCATTCAGTTCAGTCGCTCAGTCGTGTCCGACTCTTTGTGACCCCATGAATCGCAGCATGCCAGGCCTCCCTGTCCATCACCAACTCCCGGAATTCACTCAAACTCATGTCCATCAAGTCAGTGATGCCATCCAGCCATCTCATTCTCTCTCGTCCCCTTCTCCTCCTGCCCCCAATCCCTCCCAGCATCAGAGTCTTTTCCAAATAAGTCAACTCTTCACATGAGGTGGCCAAAGTACTGGAGTTTCAGCTTTAGCATCATTCCTTCCAAAGAAATCTCCTTCAGAATGGACTGGTTGGACACTGCAGTCCAAGGGACTCTCAAGAGACTTCTCCAACACCACAGTTCAAAAGCATCAATTCTTCAGCACTCAGCCTTCTTCACAGTCCGACTCACATCCATACATGACCACTGGAAAAACCATAGCCTTGACTAGATGGACCTTTGTTGTCAAAGTAATGTCTCTGCTTTTGAATATGCTATCTAGGTTGGTCATAACTTTTCTTCCAAGGAGTAAGCATCTTTTAATTTCATGGCTGCAATTACCATCTGCAGTGATTTTGGAGCCCCCCAAAATAAAGTCTGACACTGTTTCATTAGTCATTAAGGAAATGCAAAATAAAACCATAATGAGATATCATTACACATCTATGAGAGTAGCCAAAATGAAAAAGACTCAGCATATCAAGGTTGAGAGGAAACTCAGTCCATCCCTTTGCAGCTTTGCTACAACCAGCCCAAATCTAAGGCAAAGCCAGCAGGCTAGGAAGAAGGTGACATACAAAGAAATGCAAGGAGAAAAATCACATTAGTGTAATTCCAAACTGTTATCCCTGTTATGTACCATTAAGGTTTTATTTAAATTCACATACAATTTTCCTTTCTATTTATTCTTGCTCCATGCTGTTGTCTATGATTACTAACAACTGCTTTCTTTAGATTAATTCACTTTCCAAACTACTTAGAGGAGCCACTCACAGAAAACCAACTTAATACACTAATTTTTAGATAAGGTTTAGTGTTCTAATGATGGAAACATTATTTGGGTCATAGATATACTTTTAAGATCATTTTTATATTGATCTCTTTAGATAAAATTATTATTGTTAACAAATATCCAAATCACTTTAAAGGCAAGGTTGCTTTTTGATAATCTAGAATTAAAATGTATTTGGCTTTAAAATTTTAAGGCTTTGTGATTGTATGATATACACAGAGTCAAAAAGCAAAGCTGCAGCATTTTTTTGTAATCATTATTTTGAATAAGGAAAGTTACACAACTGAAGGGATAAAGTTAAAGGAAGAAATTTAAACATTAATTTATCTAAAAGTTATTGAATTTTATTGTATATTTAAATAGATGAGCATAGCTCATATTGTGTATTTTTATAGCTTCATAATGGTAGGAAATGCTGGTCCTCAAAGAGTACTGACTAGAAAGAATCCTTTCTTAAATAATGAGTTTCTGAAAAACAAAAGTCTTGCCTCTCAGATTGTTTTATTCCATATTGCCTTCTCAATGTTAGCTATTCTGTTAATTGAGGAGGATTAGATAAAAAGATCATAGAGATCTCCATGATCTGGTTCTGATGTTCTATAAACCCAAAATCTATTCCTTATCTCAAAGACTTTTAATAAGTGCTGTTCTTAGAAAAGCCATCAGCAGTAAGAGATGTTAATGTTTGTACTTCTTTATTTATGACTGATTTGATACTTTCATTTTGCTCTTTGTGTTTACTTTCCCCAGAATTAATGTTTATCAAAATATTTCGTGCTTGACCTTGTACTATGTGAGCTCTTATTAGCTGTTCAGGAGATTAGATGCATTTAAAGACAAAAAGACACATCATCCATCCTCAAGTTGTTCATACACCTCAAGGTATTTTTTAATTTACTTTTTACTGATGTACAGTTGATTTACAATGTTGTGTTAACTTCTATTGTACAGCAAAGTGACTCCGTTATATACGTACATCCTTTTTTATATTCTTTTCCATTATGGCTTATCCCATGATATTGAATATAGTTCCCTGTACTATACAACAGGACCTTGTTTATTAATTCCATATGTAATAATTTGCAACTGCTTATCCCAAACTCCCTCAAGTCATTTTTAAATGGCTGTTTGTTTGGGGTTGTTTTTTTTTTTTTTTTTTTTCAATCTATGCTCAGAAACAGAAAGAAATTATTTCAGGTAGTGAGGAATTTTCAGTCAGAAGACCTGGGTTCAGGTTTAGATTTCACTTCTGTGTGATGTTTGACAAGTAATAATCCTCTCTGAGTCTCAGCTCCTTCATTTTTTAAGGTATGATACAGACCCTAGTCAGCTTGTCTTATGAGGACCAAATGTGATAATTGCCAAGCCTCAAACGCAAACAAAGTCAGGGTCCCTTGCCGAAGGCCAAAGGGATGAACCACTTACTCCAGCAGTTGAAGGTGGAGCCCTGATTTTTATTTTTTTCTAGTCACTACCTATCACTGCCTATCAAATTGGGCAGAAACCTGGGGAAGACAGAACAAGAGAATGGAGCAGGAAGAGTTGTGATGGTTGGAGAGGGGCAAGCTATGGTGAAAGTGAAAGTGTTAGTAGCTCAGTTGTGTCTGTCTGTTTGCAAGCCCATGGACTGCAACACTCTAGGTTTCCTTGTCCTTCACCATTTCCCAGAGTTTGCTCAACCTCAAGTCCTTTGAGTCAGTGATGCCATCCAACCCAACTAGAGTGGGTAGCCATTCCCTTCTGGTCCCTGGCATTGCAATCAGTCTTTACCATCTGAGCCACCAGGGAAGCCCCAAGCTATGGAAGACAAAGGAATTAAAAGGAATTATCATCCTAAATGAAATCTGAGTTATACTTCCAGCAATGAAATGTTCAGTGAATGTTCTGGATTGGGAGCAAGTTATAGAAGAGGTCATAGTAAGTGTATTGGTGGGATGGGGGTGAGGGGTAAGAGGATTGAGAAAAGGAGGGGAGATCAACTCAGAATTAGAGAGTTCCATTGTGAGCCAGGTCAAAAAGCCAAATTAAACTCAATGTGAAGTGTTGGTTTTCTAAATGTGAACTGTCTACACAGAAGCAGGAAGCTGTCGTAAGTCAGATGTGCTTGTGTTTGCCTGTTGTTCAGACAAGTCTGATTTCTTTGTGTCTGGTTGAGGGTATTGGGAGTAGTGGAGATTGGACCTTTGCAGGGGGTAGTAGTAGGGGGGAGACAAAATGGCTAAATTGCATTATTATCATATTAGATACCAGAGTCAAGAGAAGATAAAGGAAACTTCCCTTATTTAACATTATTGTTGAAGGCTAACCTTGCATTGAGATTTAGTCTGTTAATTTATAAGGTTTATGAGCCAAATATAACCACATTTAAATGGCCATCCTTAGAGTTTATAATGACTTATCTGCTATTAGAAATAATCTTTACTGCACAGATAATTTTTAAGACCATTGTAGAGATAGTTAACTATTTTACATCACTGGTATAAGTCTTATTCCATAATAGCTGAGATCGCATAAGTGAGGTCTATCAGATTACCTGTGAGACAGGGTGAATCTGGCCCTCTACTGGATCAAAGCCCTTAAGAAGTAGCATCCTTTCAGGCTAGCCCGAGGGGCAAGTGTGGCATTGAATGAAGACAAGCAGAATTCAGTCAAGGAAGAACAGAAAAGAACTGCAAAATAGTTGTCCAAATAAGAGAATAGACAGGTAAAGGAGCTACTGGGAGACAGAAATTTAGAACAAAATTTGGGACTGAACTTCATTAACCCTAACTGATAATTTTGTTAGCTCAGGCTTGCCTTTACAGGGCTGAGTGATCTCGTTCCACATTTCCAAAAGTCCAGCTATGAGCCTTAATTTTAAAAAATTTTAAATCCTTTCTCTATAAAAGCAATAATCAATTTAAAACAAAATAGAAGTATAATTTCATTCACAAAAGTAACAAAACTAATATAGATATCTAATATAAAGAAGAAAGATACACATTCTTCAAGAAGGAAGTTATAAAATCTTACTGTGGAAGACTAAAACATGAAACACTGGAAATTATACCATCTTCTTGAATGGAATCCTTAATATCTCCCAAATTTAAATATTCTCTGATTAATCTATCAACGGAAAGCAATTATAGTTAGAATCACAAGAAAAGTTTTTTATTGGAGAAAATAATCAAAGTCATACAAGGAAACAAATGTATAATAATAACCAAAATATTAATTAAGAGGAATAGTGAGGAGGATATGCATTGCCAGACAATAAAGTATAAGATACTGTATTGGTATAGGAACAAACAAATTGAACAATGGAAGACAATCAAAATTCCAGGAATGGATTTCAACATATGTAGGAATTTAATGTTTGACAAAGCTGAAATTTCAGTTTCACGAGAAAAGGCTCACATATACCTGATTCATCCACTGAGAAGAAAATAAAATCGGAATGCAATCACATACCACGGGTTGTTGTTGTTGTGTGGTTCAGTCACTAAGTCGTATCCGCCTCTTTGTGAGTCAATAGCCTGCATCACGCCAGGCTTCCCTGTCCTTCACATCTCCCAGAATTTGCTCAGACTCATGTCCATTAAGCTGGTGATGCTTTTCAACCATCTCATCCTCTGTCATCCCCTTCTCCTCCTGCCTTCAATCTCTCCCACCATCAGGGTCTTTTCCAATGAGTCAGCTCTTCACGTCAGGTCACCAAAGTATTGGAGCTTCAGTTTCCAATGAAATTTCAGGGTTGATTTCCTTTAGGATTGACTGGTTTGATGTCCTTACTGTTGAAGGGACTCTCAAGAGTCTTCAGCACCACAGTTCAAAAGCATCAGTTCTTTGGCACTCAGTCTTTTTTATGGTCCAACTCTCACATTTGCACGTGACTACTGGAAAAACCATAGCTTTGACTATATGACCCTTTGTCAGCAAAGTGATGTCTCTGCTTTTTAACATGCTATATAGGCTTGTCATAGCTTTCCTTCCAAGAAGCAGCCATCCTTTAATTTCATGGCTGCAGTCACCAACCACAGCAATTTTGGAGCCCAAGAAAATAGTCAGTCACTGCTTCCACTGTTACCCCTTCTGTGCCATAAAGTGGTGGGAACCAGATGCCATGATCTTAGTTTTTCGAATGTTGAGTTTTAAGCCAACTGTTTGATTCTCTTCTTTCACTTTCATCCAGAGGCTCTTTAGTTCTTCACTTTCTGCCATTAGAGTGGTATCATCTGCATATCTGAAGTTGTTGCTATTTTTCATCCTTTTTTGCCCTCTTCTCCTTTTACCTCACTTCTCCTTATCCACCATTATCTTCTCATTCCCATGCTTTCCTTTGTTCTATGAAATCACAGTGAGGAATGCAATGTTTCCTGCAATATCAGTGAACAAAAGATGTCATAGTCATCAGTGATTGCAGCCTTCTATTGTAAGCTGATGAGCCCTGAAGAAACACAGGGCTGAAAAGAATACCTGCCATCTAGCAGTCATCAGACAGCAGCCACTCTCTATGCTGAGCCCAGAGAAAACACAGGATAGGGAAATACAGGATATTGGCACCAGGTTGCTGAGGTGCATATCAAAAGAGTCATTTCAGTGAGCTCAGATTCTTGCATCTTTCCATACATAGAAAAGCTCGAAATCCCTTAACTTGGCACACGTGGTTTCTTTAATTAACAGTGCCGAGGTCCAGCCCCAGTGGATCCAGGGTGATTCGAAGGTGGAGACTGAGTCGGTGTTCTTGGAAAAATTTAATTAATTACAGATAGAGAGGGATTAGGAAATTAGCATAGAAAAAGAGGCCATAACTTGGTTTACATGGAATACCAATCACCACCTACAAAGGCCGCAGGCATCTTCCCATTCTCCTGAAGGAGAGGAGGCACTGAGCCCCACCCCTACTGGTCTGATCTTAGAAGCCCAGGCAAAATTAGTAGGCTTGGTGGGCCCCCAGGCACCAGATGGGAATTCGGCCAGAAAATAGTAGGAGAGGAAAAGGGGCTGAATAACTTGGCTTACGTGGGATACCAATAAAATTCCAAGACAAGGAATTTGCACCATCTACATCGGGCCACCGGTGCCACTTGAATATCAGAAGGTGCCCCCTTCTTGGGCTCCTTCTCGCGTGGGCTTGAAAACCGGGGCAAGTAAGTAGATGTGGCGAGTACCCACGTTCCAGATGGGAATTCAGCCAGAAAAAAGGGGAGCAGAAAAGAACGACATGAGGGAATCAGTCTTTCTGGAAACTGATCCAATTTCTTTATTTTGGGATTTGCTTATATACCTTTTGTTACACATAGGGATGAATACAGAGTCACACGGGGGTCAGCAGTCCTGACCTTATCAAAATCAAGTGCTTCACATAAAAAAGGTCTTAGGAGTTTTACATCATCTTCAAGCCATTTCTGCCTGCTGACATTTACAACCCTGTCTTTCTGATAACCAAAACACTTATTTTTCCAAGGGTATTTTTTCTTAAACCAGGTACCACCCTCCAAATAAAGTTGCATTTCTAGAGGGTGAGGGTGTAGTGAGTTACAATCAAGAAAGGAATTTATTTAACCCAAGGTTAACATGATTAATCTTAAAGGTTAATACTTATTTCTCCTATATGCTTAAAGGTTAATACTTATTTCTCCTATATGCTAGTTATATTCATTATAAGGGCAGGGAATATGGAGATTTAGCAGACATCAGCCCAACAGATGAAAATCCTTTCACCAATTTTCCTCTTAAGATCTACTTAGTCTTAAGATAGTGATAAAGTTACATTTTCACATAGCAAGGACACAGTGATTTATAACAAAGTACAGTGATCTATTATAAAAGAGAAAGTTCATTAACTCAAAAAGTCTAGTATTGCTAACCTTAAAAACTACTATATTTCCTTTTATATATTCCAAATACATCGATTAATATATTCCCAGGTGCCTAAGGATATGGAGGCCTGGTGGCAATCATTGACTCAACAAGAAGAAAAAGTCCTATGCTAATTAAGACTCTCAAAATCCTCCAAAACTCTCTGTGCTGTTTATGGTTGAGAGGTAGTAAACAATCATGTGTCCACAGAGAGGTTTAACCTGAGATGCCCTTGTCCCACCTAGGGCAGGGAATTAGCAGCAGTTATTGACACAACAAATGAAAAAACCCTTCACCAATATAATTCCCAACCAACCCACTATACTAATAATTTCTAACTTCCCACAAGAATTTGCCTTTAGTAAGTCTAAAACATCTCATGCCTCTCACAGTTGGAGGTTGTAAACAATCGCATGCGGCCAGACGAACCTATAAAGGTGGGCTAGATAACCTTCAATCGAAACACTCTTGTCATGCCCAGAAATTTTTATTGCCTTGGAGCTGAACGTTTACTCCTTCTCAGAGAGAAACGGTTATGGGGGAGAGCCCCCCGTAAAGTCAGAAGTGTAGGTGAGAGCACAAGACAGACTCTGGTTTTGGGGTTGGATGCTCGGGAGCAGGGGATTTCCTGAGACTTGATCACACCTTTGCGTATGCCAAATCCTCCTTCCTCATGACCTTTGCCATGGGTGGAGTTCCTCACTCTGGCTCCCAACATAACAGTAATATTTTGATGCTCCCAACTACCTGTCCTTTGATGCAAAATTCTCATATATCCTAGCTCCTGCCCTCGTCTCCTCAGAAAAGTTTGTTATAGCTACCTGAAAGCTGTCTCTAAGCTGCAGTCCTCATTTTGCCCCCAAGTAAAACTTAACTTGTAACTCTCACATTGTGCATTTTTAAAATCAATACATGTAATGTTCAGAATACAAAGAGAACATGCTCAGGATTGGGATGATGCTAGGGTGGAAGATATGTTTCTGTCCCTGCTCATGTTTATGACTTTTTGATGGTTAGGTAGTTAGAATAGGAAAAAGGAGTCCAGAATGGCAGTGGCTAAAAGGCAAGGAAGGGGAAAACCCAAGAAAATAGAACAAAGGAAGGTCCAAGGACCGGAGTGAGGACCTCAGGTAGAACAAACAGCACTCCTGGCTAGCCCAATGTACATAGGGCAGGTCCAGGTGGAGGAGAAAAAACATATAAAAAGAGGAGCCAAAGGGCGGGGAAGGGGGTGTGCTCTCTGTCTTCCTGCTGTCTCTCTCTTCTCATCGTTTGGGTCGTCATGCCCTCATGCCTCAAGGATGTATTTTCCTTTATTTTCTAAATAAAACTGAGCTATAACACGGACCTATGACACTGGTCTGCCCAAGAACTGCTGGCCCGTCTAAGAGCTGTAATGCTTGTCTCTCGCTTCAAATTTTTGTTGTGACGAGACAGAATCAAGGAAATTACACCCTCCCCTGACACTTCCAAGACTATTAGGAGACATTCAGGCTTCAGAATGTTGGGGCTCCATTGTAGCATTTCTTGGATGGCCATGAAAACACAGTCCTTTGGAAACTGGTCAACTTTTGAAACCTGGAAGAATCCAAAGTTGCTCCTGTCTGTTAGCTATCTCAGAGGAAATTCCTCCTAGGTTTTCAAAATGTTGTAAAATCTTCCAGTTGCCCCTCCTACAAAAGTGCCAGTCCAGCGACTAGGCAGTCAGGGAGAGAAGTAGCATTCAGGACCAAGATGCTAAGCTCCAACTGGTCATTGGGGGCCCCTCGACAATGTATTCCTTCCTTGTAGAGAGCTTGGCTGTGGATCACCTCTGATTGCACCGTCTCCACACTTCTGAATTTGTATCTGTGGGAACTTTGGCTTTGCAAGATATTTCAGGGTCCCCCTAATTTCTTGTGACCTTTTCCACTTATTGTTTACTATTTTTCAATGATAAACAAAACTATTGCATCTTTGGCCATCGAGTCACACGTTCTGTTTTAGAATCACAATGAATATAAACTACCTCCTGTGAAAGACCAACAATCTGTCAAGTGAAAACAAAACTGAATGTTTTTGCCTTAAATATTCTATGCATCTTACCTCTCATCCCTTTCCTTCCTCTAGTTATGTTGCCTGTTCTTGTTCCAATCAAGCAAGACTGCCTCTGGGTGAAACACTTGTTTAGATATTTGTTATGGATTTCAAGGCTTTGTTTCAGCTGCTACTGCTGCTGCTCCTAAGTCGCTTCAGTCATGTCCGACTCTGTGCAACCCCATAGACGGCAGCCCACCAGGCTCCACCGTCCTTGGGATTCTCTGGGCAAGAACACTGGAGTGGGTTGCCATTTCCTTTTCCTGATCTATCACAAACTTGCATTTCAAAGTTCTTCCAAAGTGATTATATACATTGAGATTTTTGTTAATTTCTTTTCCTAGAAAAACCAAAATTGTGAAATTTGTCTTTCTTCTCCTATCATGCCATTTAGCTGTGCTCATGTCCTTTCTACTCACAACCTCTTTTCCTTCCTCAGCAGTAAAGCAGAGTGATGGGAGAGCCAGTGCTAAAGCCAGGCCATCTTGGTTTGGATCAGTTTTATCCCCTACAAACCCAAGCAGCTGATTAACTCTCTGAGCCTCAGTTCTTTGCTTATTCACATAAAAGGCTTAGGATAGTGGCTAGCAATTCTTGATGTTCATGAAATTAGCTGCTCTTGTGATTAATATTTATCAGTCTCTATCATCCTGACCAACGCTCCACTGGCTGCCATGATCCCTTGTGTGCTATGAACTAATGAAAACTCAAGATGCTAACAGTCGCCACTCTTCCTTCTAGTTTTATTGAAGATTAGCCATTATAGGTCTCTGGATACAGACACAATGAAGAAAAGGAGACCTCTGCCTTCAAGATGTTTACATCTTGACCAGAAGAGGGCAAGGACCTCTAGGGGTGTGATAAGAGCCATTAAATATAGTATGATGAGTTATAATAAAAGTCTGCAGAAAACTCTAGAAAGACTGAGTCATCCGTCTGGGAATGGAGATGGTCGTGAAGAGCCAGGGACATCCTTAGAGAGTAGTTGGTCTTGTGGGAGGTGAGCTAGAGAACATTGTCCAGGTGGAGAGAATATTCTTGTCAAAGGCATGGTGGAATGGTCCCTTTTGGAAAGGCATGGAGAGGTCAGTGGGTTAAAGTGAGGATGAACTATGTTCAGTGTGCTTGGATATAAGACCACAAATAATTGCTTAAAGGCAGAAAGCCCTTCTGGTGAGACCAGTTGAGATATAGTTTGGTTTTTTTTACTATAAATTTATTTATTTTAATTGGAGGCTAATTACAATATTGTATTGGTTTTGTCATACATCGACATGAATCCGCCATGGGTGTACACGTGTTCCACATCTTGAACCCCTTCCCACCTCCCTCCCCATACCATCCCTCTAGGTCATCCCAGTGCACCAGCCCTGAGATATAGTTTTAAAATTCTTCTTTAAGGGCTTCCCTGGTGGTCCAGTGCTTGGGAGTCTGCCAATATAGGGGACATGGGTTTGATCCCTGGGCCGGGAAGATCCTGGCCCCTGTGCCACAACCATTGAGCCCATGCTCCCTAGAGCCTATGTTCCGCAACAAAAGAAACCACCGCAATGAGACATTCAAGCATGGCAACTAGAAAGTAACCCTGCTTGCCACGAGTAGAGAAAGCCCTTCTGCAGCAACAAAAACCCAGTGGAGCAGGAAATTAAAAAAAAAAAAATTATTTTCTTTAAGACATTATGTTTTGTAATTTATTTAACTGGGACAGATAATAGTGTGACCACCAACAATTAATGAGTGAGTAACATTACTAGGAGTGAGTCACAAAGAGGCGGTGGGGTTGGGGCAGGGCTAACGTTTACGGGGAGCCAATTACGTGCAGGCTCTGTACTAAATGATGTGCTACTGTGTGGAAGGCAGACCAGAATTTTTTGAAGGAGAAAGTCAATTATGGTAACAATTAAAGTGAATAGAATAAAACAAGCTATTGTATATATTTTCATAGTATTTTCATATACATTATCTTATTACAGACTCAGTGTGGGTCTAAAATATTCCTCATTTTACAGGTAAGAAAAGCAAATCTCAGGTTAAATGTACCAAAGATCACATAACCAGTGAAGACAAAAGGAATGAGCTACAAGATTAGGGGGACTGTGCTCTAAATTGGAGATGACAGAAATAATTCATGGCAAAGCAATTGGTCTCAGCCTTCTGGAGTCAGAAGGATCCTGAGGCTTCATCTGGAATGAATGGTAAGAGTACTGTAATCAGCTAGCAATGTCTGTCATGAGATAGAGGGGAGGTGAGTTGCCATCCTTGTGTCTTATTTGCTTGGGCATGAATGAAGTAGGCTTTAAGTCTGAGGTAGATGAGGGAGGTTACATAAAGGTGACCACAAGCTATAAAGGAGGCTGGGAAGCCCAACCTGGCGCTGTTGCCAACCTAGAGGGGATGGGGGAGGAGAAGGGGGCTCAAGAAGGAGGGAATATAATTACGACTGATTCATGTTGTTGTACAGCAGAAACCAACACAGGATTGTAAAGCAATTTTCCTCCAATTTAAAAAAAAATAATAAAAGAAGGTTGGAAGACTGATATAGGGACTTTTCTAAGTTAATACTGTTTTTAAACCTGGTGGCTCAGATGGTAAAACGTCTGCTTACAATGCAGGAGACCTCGGTTTGATCCCTGAGTTAGGAAGATCTCCTGGAGAAGGAAATCCCACGGATGAAGGAACCTGGTAGGCTACAGTCCATGGGGTCGCAAAGAGTCGGATACGACTGAGCGACTTACCTTACCTTACCTTACCTTATTGTAAATATGGGGCTTCCCTGGTGGCTCAGCAATAAAGAATCCACCCGCCAATACAGGAGGCCTGGGTCTGATCCCTGTGTCGGAAAGATCCCCTGGAGGAGGAAATGGCAACCCACTCCAGTGTTCTTGCCTGGGGAAATCCCACGGACAGAGGAGCCTGGCAGGCTATAGTCCACGAGGTCAAAAAAGAGTTGCACAAGATTTAGTGACTAAACAATAGCAACATCAGCCTAGGAGGGACAACTGAGAAGCCTTGACTGCACACACATTTATTTACTATTCACCATAAACTGGTGAATTCTACAGCTTGTCATATGCAAGACATTCAAGACACAATGCCTGCCCTCAGGGAGTTCCATCTCTTTGGAGAAGACAGTTAGAAGGAAGGATGGTAGCCTCAGGCATAGGTATGGGAGAGTTGCTGAAGTTCAGAGAATAAACAGTCCTTCTTGCCACACTTGTCTAGATCCCCTATCTGGTGAAGCAAACAGAAGCAGCTTGAGCCTATGAATTTCAGTTCTATCACTCAAAGATTTCCCATTTTACCTGGTATTCACCTCTCTTTAAGATTATAATTGAATGTAAAAGACTTTTCCTGCATTTTTAAAATAGGTTTAAAGCAAAAGGTCTGGATTAATATATATATACATAATACTTATATTTATGTCTTATGTGGATATGTCTACATAAGAATATTTATATTGTATTTAAAAATAATCCTTATATTTATATT
>SJYC01129001.1:0-30022 GCA_006408675.1 Madoqua kirkii | reverse complement strand
ATATTTATGACAGATTATATTTATGTCCTTATATTTATAAATTCTTATATTTATTAAATCCTTATATTTATATTTATCCTTATATTTAATCCTTATATTAAATCCAAATATTTAAATCCTTATATTTATTTATAAAAACATCCTTATATTTATGTCAAAATTATGTGACTTTGGACGAATTTCCTAATCTCTCTGAAGTCCAGCTTCACTGCTTTAAAAATGGGCTAACGATATGATATCACTTATATGTGGAATCTAAAATATAACACAAATGAATTTATTTCCAAAATAGAAACAGACTCACAGACATAGAAAATGAAACTGGTGGTCCGCAAAGGGCAAAGAGGGGAGAGAGATAAATTAGCAGTTTGTGATTAGCAGATACAAACTACTACACATAAGATAGATAAACAACAAGGTCCTACTCTATAGCATGGGGGCTATAGTCAACATTCTGTAATAAACCATAATGGAAAAAATATGAAAATAATATGTATGTATATACATGTATAACTGCATCAGTTTGCTGTGTACCAGAAATGAATGCAACATTGTAAATATACTATGCTTCAATTAAAGAAATTTAAAATAGGCTAGTGAAATTATCTCTCTCTTAGGATTTAAAATATGAGATATTCTAGCTAAATCTCTGGCACAATTCCTGATACATACATATGAAGTGCTAGACAAATATTACCTACTTTACCATTGGCTACATCGACTACTCACCTCTACTCAAACACAGGTTAAGCCCCTGTAGTAAGAAAATACTTAAGACTAAGAAGAGGAAAGCGGAAGTTTTCATTAGCACATATGTCTTCATTATATTAAATACAAACTGACTTTCATGCTGATGGCAAGCAGGAATAAAGGAATTGATGGCAAAAAGAAGAAATCATTCTCAATTAGAATCTCCTGATACCATCAAAGAAATTCTTAACACATAAGAACTTTAGAGTCATCTTTTCTTATCATTAGTCAAAAGAATTTGGTTTAAAATATGTAACAGCAACCAAAACTTTGAATGCTCTAATGAAATCAACCATTTCATGATAGTAGTTAAACGATGATTTAATTACATTCTTTAATGGATAAATAAATGTTTCCATGCAAAAGTCTTCCTCAATAAATTGCATCTATAGAGTTTTAATACTTAGGCTCATACAAAAAATTGTCTGTGATTTGAGATAGAAAGCTGTTTTTTTAAGCAGCATTTGAAAGCGCTCTTGTAACTTAACCCCCAAATTCTGATTTTCATATGGACAGCAGGGGATTTACCAAATATGTGATAAAGAATCATGTTTTCATGTTCTTTAATTTTGGCAGGAACTCTTGTTTCAATTGAAAACATTCCCTTCCCATCGTGGAAACCCAGAGGGCAATCATGAGTTTAGACCTGAAAAATAAAACTGAGAGAAAAGACTGGAATAACATCTGGTTGTCATTTTGAAGGCCACAGAGAGGGGAAGTGGTTTTCCACTGCTAGTTAAGCAAAGGCAGGCACACGTTCCACATAATGTGGAGGGCAGACAGTAAAAATACAAAGAGACAGAAGCTCCCCTTTCATTCACCATGAATGAAGCAGGTGCTGACTGTGAATGAAGCAGTTAGGATTGCTTAGTGTAGGATCCTGATGTCATATTATATTTTTAATGTAAAGGTTTTCTGTTTACATTTGGAGCCTCTCAAAACCGCTTTGAGAGATAAGACCATGTCACTCAGTTGGGCTCCTCCACCATAAAGATGAACCTTAGTAAGTCCTCAAAGACCACAATTAGAAATATGACTGCAAATCACTATCTCTGAATTTTCAGCCTTACAAATTATTCTATGTCTAGAAAGAAACTAAGGAAGGAAGAAAGGGGAGAGGGAGGGAAGAAGAAAGGGGAAGAAGGGAGGAAGGGAAAAAATATGATGCTTTTGTTTCAAATACACATTTACAGTTGTTGTTGTTGCTGTTTCACTGCTAAGTCAGGTCCAGCTCTTTTTGTGACCCCACTGAGTGTAGCCCACCAGGCTCTTCTATCCACGGGATTTCCCCAGCCAAGAATACTGGAGTGGGTTGCCATTTCCTTCTCCAGGGGATCTTCCCAACCCAGAGATCAAATCACATCTCCTGCATTGGCAGATAGATTCTTTACTGCTGAACCACCAGGGAATCTCCCCCAAAAATGTGTACTAAATACAGTCCCTTTGTTGGCAAAGTAATGTCTCTGCTTTTTAATATGCTGTCTAGGTTGATCACAACTTTCCTTCCAAGGAGTAAGCATCTTTTAATTTCATGGCTAAAATCACTATCTGCAGCGATTTTGGAGCCTCCAAAAATAAAGTCTTGGATCTCCCTGGTGGTGCAGATGGTAAAGCATCTGCCTACAATGCGGGAGAACCAGGTTTGATCCCTGGGTGTGAAAGATCCCCTGGAGAAGAAAATGGCAACCCACTCCAGGACTCTTGCCTGGAAAATCCTATGGATGGAGGAACATGGTAGGCTACAGTCCATGGCGTCGCAAAAAGTCAGACACGACTGAGCGACTTCACTTTAAAATGAAGTCAGCCATTGTTTCCACTGTTTCCTCATTTATTTGCCATGAAGTGATGGGACCTGATGCCATGATCTTAGTTTTCTGAATGTTGAGCTTTAAGCCAACTTTTTCACTCTCCTCTTTCACTTTCATCAAGAGGCTTTTTAGTTCCTCTTCACTTTCTGCCATAAGGGTGGTGTCATCTGCATATCTGAGGTTATTGATATTTCTCCCAGCAATCTTGATTCCAGTTTGTGCTTCATCCAGCCCAGCATTTCTCATGATGTACTCTGCATAGAAGTTAAATAAGCAGGGTGACAATATACAGCCTTGACGTACTTGACGTACTCTTTTTGCATATTTGGAACCAGTCTTTTGTTCCATGTCCAGTTCTAACTGTTGCTTCCTGAACTGCATACAGGTTTCTCAAGAGGCAGGTCAGGTGGTCTGGTATTCCAGTATGGTTTTTCCAGTAGTCATATGTGGATGTGAGAGTTGGACTATAAAGAAAGCTGAGCATCGAAGAATTGATGCTTTTGAACTGTGGTGTTGGAGAAGACTCTTGAGAGTCCCTTGGACTGAAAGGAGATCCAACCAATCCATCCTAAAGGAGATCAGTCCTGGGCGTTCATTGGAAGGACTGATGTTGAAGCTGAAACTCCAATACTTTGGCCACTTAATGCGAAGAGCTGACTCATTTGAAAAGACCCTGATGCTGGGAAAGATTGAGGGCAGGAGGAGAAGGGGAAGACAGAGGATGAGATGGTTGGATGGCATCACTGACTCTATGGACAGGGGTTTGGGTAGACTCTGGAAGTTGGTGATGGACACGGAGGCCTGGCGTGCTGTGGTTCATGGTTTCACAAAGAGTCGGACACAACTGAGCAACTGAACTGAACTGAAATACAGTCCCATTTCCCTGTTAGGAAATAAAGAATTTGGGGCTTTCCTGATGGCCCAGTGATTAAGAATTTGCCTTGCGATTCAAGGGACACCAATTTGATCACTGGTCCTGGAGGATCCCACATACTGTGGAGGAACTAAGCCCGTGTGTCACGACTGCAGAAACCCATGCACCCTAAGAGCCCATGCTCTGCAACAAGAGCAGCGGAGAAGCCTGTTTGCACCACAGCTAGAGAGTAGCCCCCACTCACCACAACTAAAAGAAGTCCTCGAGCAACAACAAAGATCAGCACAGCCTAAACAATAAGTAAATAAAAATAAATTTGAAAAAAGAAATGAAGAATTACTAAATAATAACATTTTCTGAGCCCATTAAAGTTTTGCAGGTCTTTGAATCTTGCCGCTACTACTTATTAACCACTTGACTTAACTACTGAAGTCTGGAGTGTTCAGATCTCTAATCTGCTCCTTTTTGAGCCTTTTTTAAAAAATTATTATAAAAATAATATTGAGAAAGATGTGATACATGCAGAGGGCTTTGGAATTACATGATTATTTTGGCCAGGAAGGAAACAGTAAGGAAACTAGTTAAGGATCACAGTATATTTTAGAGCCCCTGCAAACCTTGTTACTACATGATCGGACTTGGGGAAAAGCCTATAAAAATATGTTTTTCTCCTCTTTTGGCAGTTAATGGTGGGCAAGAGCTCTGATGTGTCATTCTCTACTGGAGGCAAGATGTGCTTCACACATAGCCAGGTAGGTGACTACTTAGTGTCACAGCCAGGAGCATTTGGACAATGGGTTCCACAGGGAATATCTTCTCCAGGTTGATCACTGACAAGTTTATTAAGACAACAAATCAGGATTGTAAACTGTTCTCCCACTGCTTCCCTCCACTATGGTTTTCTCTGAGTTATTACCATTTATCACTTTCAGCCAATCAAAAGAAGAAAAGAATGAGAAGAAAAATTCAGGAGATTTTAGACTTGTTGATGAAAAATGTGTCACCGATGAGTGAGATGATGTCTCCTTGGAAGTTATCACAGCTTAATAGTCCATCATCCTTGCTCAGAACCTTCAAAAGCCTTTTTGGTTCCATCCCAGTGTTTCCTAGCGCTTCACAGGTGGCAATAGTGGAAAAGAATCCATCTGCCAATGCAGGAGATGTAAGAGATACGGGTTTGACCCCTGGGTTGGGAAGATCCCCTGGAGGAGGGCATGAAAATCCACTCCATATTCTTGCCTGGAGAATCTCCATGGACAGAGGAGCCTGGCGGGCCACAGTCCATGGGGTCGCAAAGAGTCGGACACAACTGAAGCGACTTAGCACGCACACATGCACGGTGTTTCCCAATCACTCAGCCTGTGGGTGGCCTGTGTTTTTCTACTCCCAAGTGATGATCAGAGAGGGAAGCAAGACAGAAAAGGGAAGAGAGGCTCATTAGGAACTGGTAACAGCTCCCCGTGACAAGACATCTAAAAATGGAATGCTGTCTCTGTCATCTTTTTCATTGTGGCATTTATTTGGCTGTGCTATCAGGGAATGTAGAGTGAGAGTCAGCCTGAAAGACCCATATGGGGCACCAGACCTAAAGTGATTTCTAGTAGGAGGCTGGGTTCAGGCAACAATGTCTGTGAAATTGTATGATGACAGAAAGTTTATTGCATGAGGAGTCAGAATAAAAAAAAGTTCAGCTCAATTTTTCTTTCTAAAAATACACTTGAGATTGTCATGGCTTCATGCTAAGTTCTGTCTTAGTGGCCAACCAACCATGCTGTTGATTTTACTGACATAGAAGAAAGTAATTGAGCTATCTGGGACTTTCTGCAAATTTTATGAAATTCCGTTTTGCCATAAAGGTGGTGGTGCTTTGAATAATGGCTCCCATGCCTCAGCAAGGGAAGACAGATGGTAACAGTCAGTAAAGAAAAAAAAATCTTCCATCTTTAAGCTCTTATTTGTGCTCAACAGGTCCTACACAAATAGCGAGGCAGAATGCAATGGTACACCACACCCACTTCACACTTGCCTCCCCAGGACTGATCCTGGGGGAAAACCAAAGTTATCAGATGAAGCAGCTTGAAAATGGAAACTTTTTTGTTGATCCTCACAGAAAATATTATAATGTAGCTCAGAAAGGCTGAGCTTACTCTTGGCTTAAAAAATCCAAGGTTATTAGCCCTAAGAAATAAGAACAAAGTTAAGTAAACAGAAAAAAATATCTTTCATGCAGAAAGACATTTATCGTTTCAGGGATAGGGTGTAGAGTAGGAAATCAATCCATGGGATTCAACTATGTTGGATTTTAGGAGGGTTCAAGTTGCAGACCAAGGTGGAGAAACTAGTATTGAATGTTATCCCCCTCCCTACGTGTGGTTCCCCTTCCTCAACAGTTGCTAAGATTCACACAGAGGCCAATTGGCCTGAGGCCCTTTCCTCAAATATATTCTGGTCTTTTAAACTATAAAGTTTACAGCATATATGATGGAAGGGATGATATTAACAGCCTTTGACAATTTTTATGGCATTTTAGTTGATCATTCTTCCTCTTGGCTTCCCAGCAGCATTTCAAGGAAAGTTGAAGTTGTCTGTGTTCTGTCTATTGCAGCTAGAGGAAGCTGAGGTGGGGGATAAGTGACCCTCTTTCAAAGGCAAGATCCAATAGAAAAGTTGATAAACTTCCTTCTGCCCCACACAAAGAAGTACCTAAGAGAGTAGGGGAGAAGATACAGAGGTGTTTTATCTTCTGTATTTTGTGTTGATATGTGTCCCTGGTGGCTCAGATGGTAAAGAATCTGCTTGCAACATGGAAAACCTGGGTTTGATCCCTGGGTCAGGAAGATCCCTTGGAGAAGGAACCATCAGTATTCTTTCCTGGAGAATTCCATGGACAGAGAAACCTGTCCATGGGTTTGCACATGGGTTTGCAAAGTGTCAGACACAACTGAATGACTGACACTGTCACTTTCCCCTAAATTTAAATGTTAAAATTTTAACCCCCAATAGCTGAGAAGGTGAACTTATTTGAAAATAGAGTCATTGCAGATGTAAATAGCTAAGTTGCAATGAAGTCATTTACTGGACTAGGGTGGGACCCCTAATCCAATAATACTGATATCCTTACAAAAAAGTGAAAATTTAAATATGACATGCACACAGAGGTAACAGCAGATAGAGAAAAAGGCAGAGATCAGGATGATGCAGCAGAAACTCAGGAATGCCAAGATTCCAACAAAATACCAGAATTTAGGAGAGAGGCACGGCGCTAAGATTCTCCTTAACAGCCCTAAGCCAACACCTTGATTTTGAACTTCAAGCCTTCAAACTGAGACAGTAGATTTCTGTAGTTCTAAGCTACCCAACTTGCAGTACTTTGTTATGGCAGCCTTAGCAAATGAATACAACCTGCCACCAAACTGAATTTCACGAGGATTAAGAGAATGTCATCTGTAGGTGAGAGAGCAGACATTAAACTATCATAGCCTTGTTGGATGAGCTAAAGAGCAGACTACATGTCCTATACCATCAGTTGAAGGCTTGGCAAAACCTGCCACTGAATGGGAAAGCCTTCTCAGTGTTCCTAAGAACAGCAGTTGAAATGCAATCAGACAGGAATGATATATTTTTTTTTCTTGGCTGCACTGCATGGCATGTGGGACCTTTGTTCCCTGACCAGGGACTGAACCTGTGCCTCTTACATAAGAAATGTGGAGTCTTAGCCACTGGACCACCAGGGAAATCCCTACTGTGTGTTGTACTGCTACTGCTAAGTCATTTCAGTCGTGTCCGACTCTGTGTGACCCCGTAGACAGCAGCCCACCAGGCTCACCCGTCCCTGGGACTCTCTAGGCAAGAACACTGGAGTTGTGTTGTACAGAGATGGCTTTATACCTAGTACGTATATAGAAGATGGTGATCTCTTTAGGTGGCTCCCTGTGTCTAGCTGGTCATGCACAGTTTTGGCTTTAGAGATCCTTCTCTAACTTTGTGGTGAGCCTAGAAGAGGTTCTAGGGTCATGAAAGTAAAAGTAAAAGTGAAAGTGAAGTCAGTCCATCGTGTCCGACTCTTTGTGACCTCGTGGACTGTAGCCTATCAGGCTCCTCCATCCATGGGATTTTCCAGGCAAGAGTACTGGAGTGGGTTGCTGTTTCCTTCTCCAGGGGATCTTCCTGACCCAGGGATCAAACTCAGGTCTCCCACACTGTAGGCAGGTGCTTTACAGTCTGAGCCACCAGGGAAGTGTCTCTAGGGTTACAGGGGTGTTTTATTAATAACACCAACTGTTGCTTCTCAGTCTGATTGAGAATTATAATTTCAGTCATTTCCAAGATTAATCCCTGTGATGCTGGTGACATTGGAGTCAAGTTGTGAATATGAAAAGAGTATATTAAGGCTAAGAGGATTCTAAAAAAAAAAATTTCCGTCATAGGTGTCTATAAACTGACCCTTTCTCAGTCCTCGTTCAGCTACCATGTCTTCATGCTCAAACCCTCAGTAGCCCCTCAGCTTCCAGCCCCAACCTGCTCTAATCCACCCCTTCCAGCCGTGACCAGAGTCCCTGTCATAAAAAGTTCTGACCAGGCCAGTCCTCTCTTAAATACTCAACTCTCCAGGCCCTCAGCATCTATACCAACTTGAATTCCAGCTTCAGTTCCTTCTCACTCTTACCCAATTCCTGTCCTTTGTGACATTCTCAGAACAGGTCACTTGTTTCATGATTCTTTTGTTCAGGTTGCTCTTTTCTGAAATGTTCTCTCTCCCATCCTTTTTATTTAAATGCTACCCTGTCTTCAAATCCAAGTTCGGACAGTTTCTCTGTGACCGCTGCTCAAGTCCTGTCAGACAGGATACATCTTGGCTTCTATAAGAAACTGTTGATTACATTAAAATGACATTTATCATCATGCTATCATTTTTAGTCATATAATTACCTGTTTCTTTCCTTGAAAATGAGCTTCTTGAGGATAGTTCCTGTATCTTGTTTGTGGATGTAAGCCCAGTGCTTAGCAGTGTCTGGTGTGGTGAGGTTGTAGGAAGTCTTGTAAATCACTGACTTGATTAGTGTGTAAACAGCAGCTCACACCCGATGCACAAGGAAAAGGTCAGCAGGGTTAGTACCTCTCCTCACTTCAAAGGATGGGAAGACCTGCTGCAGAACTTCATGAAAGTTAGAGTGAAGTGATGTATAGATGAGGTTACTTCCAAAAGCAGGGGAGATCGATGAGAGAGTGCGTGGGTTTCTGGTTTCTTTTCCAGTCCCCTATTTCAAGGCTCAGATAAGAAACACTTAAGAAGGTTCACCTGGCTTCAGGCGTGGCTGAAACAATATATTCAAGAAGGTGTCATCATCTATCTCTCCCTTCCATTCTCCTCTGAGTTGGTTTTATTCCTCAGCATTTCTTCCAATGTGGGACATGTCAGACTCACCAGAGAAGGGTACCATCTAAAGCTGTGCAGAATGTAAGTTGTGCAGCCAGAAGTGGCAGTCCTGGTCCCAAGCTTACACTGAACCAGGCACCCGCTGCCATAGACAGAGGCTCCTTCTTCCTCCGCATTCCAGCTGGAGTTCTCCTTGTCACTCTCATGGCCTCAGCTGGTGTCACTTAGCTCCTCCTCACCAGTCACTGTAGCCATGACGATGCCTGTGCTCTCAGCGCCCCAGCCTGGGTCAGAGGCCCATTCACACAGCTGGGCCTGGCCCCAACCCGCAGCGGTCAATGGTGGTCCTAGATGCCAGGTGGGCCATAACAGATGTCCAGTGTAACAGCTGAGCACAGTTCAGGCCATCGCAGGAGACTGACAAAACCTGGCTCTTCTTCCTACTCACCTTTTCCTATAGTCTTCTACCCATCTCTTTCCTTGACATTCAAAAATTTGTAAAACAATTGGTCTTATTTCTTAAGACCTCTTTGCAGAGGCCACTTACAGAATGCTGAAAGATGGAATTTTAGGAGCGTCTTATTTATACTTTGTAATCAGAGATGCTGAATGTTCTTTTCCAATATCTGTACATATGACTTTGGTAAAAAGGACATCCCTTTATTATCCCAAAGGACTTGCCTTTTGTGTGAGATTTGGGGAAGGCTGCTCCTTAAATTCACTTAATTTTATGTGAGAAATTTCTACAATCTGGGGGACTTCCCTAGCAGTCCAGAGGTTAAAACTTTACTTTTAAGTAGAGAGTGCAGGCTCAATCCCTGCTTGGGGAGCTAAGATCCCCAGCCAGGGGCTGAGCCCATATGCCTCACAGCCAAAAAGCCAAAACAGAAAGCAGAAGCAGTACTGTAGCAAATTCAGCAAAGACTTTAAAATTGGCACACATCCAAAAAATCTTTTATAAAAGGAAAATTTCTACCATTTTTATTCATGTGTAATTAAGTTAAACACTGGGCACCTTCCACAGGCGAGGCCATGTGCTAAATCAAATCATACATCCTGGACATTTATTCCTCAAAAGTTTGAGATATGACTATCCCCTATTTGTGGCTCAGAGGTTAAAGCGTCTGCCTGCAGTGCAGGAGATCTGGGTTCGATCCCTGGGTCAGGAAGATCCCCTGGAGAAGGAAATGGCAACCCACTCCAATATTCTTGCCTGGAGAATCCCATGGACAGAGGAACCTGGTGGCTACAGTCCATGGGGTCACAAAGAGTCGGACACAACTAAGTGTCCTCACCTGCCCAAGATGATACACCTAGAAAGTATCAGAACCCTCATTAACTCTCAAGTCTATAAAACCTGTGCTTTTTTCACTAAAATAAGCTTTTATTTGAATATTTGGATTTTTAAATTTACAGATTGCCACTTCATTTTTTCTGGATTAATAAATCATTTTCTGCTTTGTAAACTATTTGTTTTACCTCTGGGTTTTCCTTAAAAAAAAAAGAAAAAGAAAAGAAAGAGAAGGAGCCAAGTTAAAAGGTAAAAGGAAAGAGAAACTTTGTTGTGTATTTCCATTAAACAATAGGGCACGGACCATTTTTCTTACACATGCCTATGAGATAACGAAAGCCACTGGTATGAGACTTGAAAAGGAAACTGCATCAGAGCCTTCTTGCTACAACAAGGATTAAACCATAGTGGTCGAGAGAAGGAAATGCAGTCTTACCAAGGAAAAGTATGACTCACCCTTCAGACAGCTGCCTCCAAATATCTGAAGAGAAAATATTCTCTGTAGAATCTAGTGAAGAGCAGATGGGAATTTCCTGCTAACCTCCGTAGAGCAAGGGAGTGACAGTTCTTTTCTGAATGGGTGGGGCTGGAAGGGAGACAAGCTTCTTGAGAGCAAGGAGCCGCCCTTCTGCAGAAGGTCCCGATATGCCCTTGGAGCCAAGCCAGGAGCTGGAACCCCTGGACCAGAGAACTCCTGTGTGCTCTTTAAGCCACAAGATCAGTGCTATGATGTTGCATAAAGGTTAACAGTTTGACCAGTTTGACAGATAGCTCCCAGGTGGTCAGTAAAAGAATCTACCTGCCAATGCAGAAGACACAGTTTTGATCCCTGGGTTGGGAAGATCTCCTGAAGGAGGAAATGGCAGCCCACTCCAGTAGTCTTGCCTGAGAAATCCCATGGACAAAGGAGACTGGTGGGCTACAGTCCATAGGGTCGCAAAGAATTGGACATGACTGAGCGTGCACACACACACAGATGATTACAGGGTATTGAAAACATGGTTTCTGGTTCCAAATATATCTCTCTTCTTACCAGCTGTAGACTTGGGTAAGTTACTTAATCTTACTGATCTTGGTTTTCTTATATGTAGAAAGAAGACAGTAATACTTTCCTCTATGGTTCTCAGAAGCATTAAGTAAGATGGTATACATTTATAACACATTTAGCAGAGTCCTTTGCAGAACAAATATCCTTAAAAAATGTAGTTATTGTTGTGTTTGCATTATGCTATTATAGCAGATATTCACATTATAAAGACATAAATATAGTTACCTTGATGATTCCTCAAAAATTAAATATGGAATTACCATATGATCTAGCAATTCCACTTCTGGTTAAACTTGTGTCTTTATGTAAATTACCCCCAGCCACTTAGCTATTGAGGTCTAAGAGAGCACTAATGCAATAAATTCAGGTTATCATACTCAAAGATTTAGAAAAAATACAAATGCCTGGGGCTCAAATAGATAGTTTCACACTCACATTTATAGTAGCATTAATCAAAATAACCAAAAGTTGGAAGCAATTCAAATGTCCCTCAGTGAAGAAATGAATAAACAAAATGAGATATATACTTACAATGGAATATTGCTCATCCATTAAAATGAAGGAAATTTTGATACATGTTACAACATAGCTGAAACTTGAAGACATTCTAAGTGAAATAAGTCAGTCACAAATGAAACTTATATGGGGTAGCTAGAGGGTTCAAATTCATTGTTGTTATTTAATTGCTAAGTCACGTCCAGTTCTTTTTCAGTCCCTTGGAATGTAACCTGTCAGGCTCTTCTATCCAAGGGATTTCCCAGGCAAGAATACTGGAGGGGGTTGCCGTTTCCTTCTCCAGGGGATCTTCCCAACCCAGAGATTGAATCACGTCTCCTGCACTGCAGGTGGATTGTTTACCACCTGGCTACCTGGGAAGCACCATTCGAATTCACAGAGATAGAAAATAAAATGGTGATTGCCACGGCTGGGAGGAGGGTAAGTAGAGAGCTAGTATTTCATGGGTATAGAGTCTCAGCTGGGAAAGATAAAAAAAAAAACTCTGAAGTTGTGCAGTGATGGTTACACAACAGTGGAAATGGATTTAGTGCTATAAAACTGTACACTTAGAAATAGTTAGAACGGTAGGTTTTATATTGTGTATATTTTACCACAATAAAAGAAAAAATAGTTTGGTCTTTGTTTTCTGCAACTTGAAATGCAGTGGGTGCAGGTGTGTAACGTAGGAAGTGCTCTGGGCTTTTTTTCCAGAGTTTTAATAGGAGAGGATCAACTTCTTGGGCAACCTTTTAAAATATGAGAGACTATTTCAATGTGACATAAAAACCTCTTACAATCTAACTACTGACAATGTTGAACTTAGACTGTAACGGCCTACTGGGGCTTCTCTGGAGGCTCAGTGATAAAGAGTCTGCCTGCTAATGCAGGAGACATGTGTTTGATCCCTGGGTTGGGAAGATCCCTTGGCGAAGGAAATGGCAACCCACTCCAGTATTCTTGCCTAGGAAATCCTATGGACAGACGAGCCTGGCAGGCTACAGTCCATAGGGTCACAAAGGAGTCGGATATGACTTAGTGATTAAACACACATCACAAGGGCCTATTGATTTAATCTTATCTTGGAATTTTATTAAGAGATATTAGGCCATCAAACAATGTATGCTGATTCTGAAAAAGGGACACAGGATACTGTGGCTTCATTTTATATCTTTCCTTCTTATCTGTTTTTAAGAACTTTAATGAAGCATAATTGATATCCAATAAGCTGCACTTGGTTTTGATGCACATGTACACTCCTGAAATCATGGACACCAACACAGAGAACATATTCATATCCTTCCAAAAGTTTCCTCATGTCTGTTTGTAATTCCTACCTCCATCTGATTCCTTAGTCCCACCACACCCATCCTCAGGTAACCATTGATCTGCTTTTTTGTCATTATAGCTTTCCTTTCTAGAACTTTGTATGAATGGGACAAATGCAGAATGTATTCTTTGTCTGTCTTATATTCAGCATAATTTTGAGATTTATCCGTGCTATTGTGTGTATCAAAGATACATCCCTTTTTATTGCTGAGTATTATCTGGATATACTACAATCATTTCTTTAATCATTCATTTGTGATGGGCATTTGAGTTGTTTCTAATTTGGGGATATTAGAAGTGAAGTTCCTACAAACATTCATATACAAATATATGTATATGAAGATGCTTTCCTTTCTCTTTGGTAAATAACTGAGTGGAACAGCTGGGTCATATAGTAGGTGTATATTTACCTTTTTAAGAAACTATAGAATAGTTTTCCACAGTGATTCTGCCATGTTTTACTTCTACCAGCAGTGTAATGAGAGTTCCAGTCATTCTATATCCTTGCCAATGACTGATGGAATCAGTCTTTAACTTCTGCCTTCTGATGAGTGTGCAGTGATGTCTCATTGTGGCTTTCATTTGCATTTCCTTAATGACTAATGATGTTGATCGATCATCTTTTTCTGTCCTATTAGCCACCTTATTGGGTTGACCCAAAAGTTCATTTGGGTCTTTCCATAAGATGTTATAGAAAAACCCAAACAAACGTTTTGGCCAACCCAGTATCTTCTTTGGTGACATGTATTCAAGTCTTTGTCCATCTTTTATTGGGTTGTTTTACTGTTTCTGAGATTTGAGAGTTCTTTATCCATTGAAAAATCCTTTACCATGTATGTGTCTTAAAAATATGTCTGTAGAACCGCACCAGGATGGCTACTGGACATTTTGCAGGAAAGGTAGTGGCTATGGTAGGTCCTCATGTAATCAAATGGGTTCCTGTGTAATCAAAAACCATTTCACACTTATTATCTAATCTAAACCACACACATACACACAGCTTGAAGCAGGCTTTCATGTTTCCTTGTACCTATTTGCTATTCATTTATCTCTTTCATTCAAATATATCATCCATTTTTTATTGGGTTATTTTCTCATTGTTGAATTGTGAGAGTATTTTTAATACATTCTGGACACAAGTCCTTCATCAGATATGTGATTTGTAAACAGTGTCTCCCAGGTTGTGGCATGCTCTTTTCATTTTCTTAAGAGCACTTTATGAAGAAGTCCCTGCATCAGATACATCTGGGACCTAAGAGTGCCTAACGACACCAAAAATCCCTAAATACCAGCTTTGTTAAGTACAAAAAACTACCATACAAATGTGCACTGATATTACGCCCCTATCTATATGTCCATTTGGTTAGGCAATATTTAAGTACTTATGTGAACTGAGATGTTTGCCAGGGCCTCCTAACTGCTTGACCTCTTAATATATGTCTTCTGCATGATTTCCTTGGGAGGTAGAGGAGTGGGGGTGGGAAGTGGCTCTGCCTTCTGTCCCCACTGATTTGATTCATGTACAGACGTCTAGACACCCTCTGCTTGCTTGCCATATGATTGCACCCCTGAACACGTGGGGCCTTTGTGTGGGAAGCCTTCTCTACTGAAGGTTTGAAGAAGATGGAGGAGACGATTTCATCACATCAACGCACATGATTTCAGGTTGCCTGTGAGGCAACTTTATTTGCCCTTGCTAGAAATTTTTCACTGCTGCCTTATTCCAGTGAGCATCACAGCTCCAAGCGTTTCTCTCTCTTCACTCCTCAAAAACAGATGCCCCAAAACATGCGACTGGTGTGGCGATGTCTTTTGTATTGCCATACGCACAACCTCAAGATCTCACCTTGTTTCACAAGAGGCCCATTCGGTATTTTTTCCCAAGAACCAGCACTTTCCTAGTGAGGTTTTCTGGTACCAGCTAAAATAATTACTTCCCTCCTCATATGTAGCACCTATGAAGACATGCTGCCTTATATGTGCCATAGATGTTTCGCATATGCACATACAGATGCAGTTTGGGGTTAGCCTCCCTCATTCTTACTAGAATTAGTATTAATTTATCATTTATCCTCTACGATGATAGAGATACTGTTTAAAAACGCTTCTTTTGGCTGCACTGGGTCTTTGTTGCTGCACATGGTTTCTTCATTGTGGGGAGAGGACTTCTCTCCTTGCTGTGCACAGGCTATAGAGCACGTGGGCTCAGTAATTGCAGCACACAGGCTTAGCTATCCCACAACATACTGGATCTTAGTTTCCCAACTCAGGACAGAAAGTCTGTCCCCTGCACTGGAAGGCAGATTCTTTTTTTTTTTTTTTTTAACTTTTTGTATTGGAGTATAGCCAATTAAGAATGGTGTGATAGTTTCTGTATACAGCAAAGGGGCTCAGCCATAGATGAATATATGCATCAATTTATCCCAAACTCCCCTCCCATCCAGACCACATAACACTGAGCAGAGCTCACTGTGCTATACAGCAGGTTGGAAGGCAGATTGTTAACCACTGGAGCACCAGGGAAGTCTCATGGTCATACTCTTGATATTCTGGATGGACCAGCATGCTTAGCTGTGGCACAGTTATTCTGCAGAAGAAGCCTCTCCTCTATCGGCTGGTCCCCTGCACACACCCAGAGCCGACCTTTCCAACGCTGCCCAAGCCTCTGGCTTTCTCAGCCGGTTTAGCCGTTCGGCTCAGGCGAACTTTGACCTGATCCTGGGTTGGGAAGATGCTCTGGAGAAGGAAATGGCAACCCACTCCAGTACTCTTGCCTGGAAAATCCCACGGACAGAGGAGCGTGGTGGGCTGCAGGAGTCGGACACGACTGAGCGACTTCACTCACTCACTGACTGCTCTAGACAGCCCTATCACGCGGCATTTCGAGGTCCTGACTTGTTTTTAACTCCTAGGAGAAAGGAAACATGGATTCAGAAGGGCTTTTGGCAGAGCTGGGCTGTGGAGTCGCAGACTGTGAGGAGCTGGAGTGGTAGGGAAAGTTTATTGTGTTCCGGAGACCTTGACTGGCTTGGGAGGACCCCAGCAACAGACACGCTTCTCCGTCCCACAGCTGGTGTCTTACCCAACTTACGTCAGAAGGGGGAGCTCCGAGTTCATTGTCTGCACAGTAACTTGACTAACATTTCTTTTCAAAGCTGAATCCCTTAAAGGCAAGGCAGACTCCTAGGCATTTGCTCCAGGAGAAAATGCTCAGCACAGTTCATGGATGGAGGCAGCTAATGACAGGAACAGTCACCAATTCAGGTTCTCAAAGAGTTCAGTACAAAGACAGTGTCCCATCCATGCTGGCCAGGCGCCCCACGAGCTCCTAGGGAAACTATTTTCCCAGGGTAAGCCCTAGCATAAGTGAGCGCCCCCTCTTCCCACCTGAACTTCCTTTTCTTCCCTGCTTTCTGGGTTTTTCATTTGGCCTGAAACCACTACATCTGTTACAAATGTCTTGGATTTGGCTTTAGAGAGTATGTGGCTTCAGAGATGCAAAGCAGCAGGAAAAGCAGATAGGATAGTCCTGTATGACCAAGGAAGGGGGAACCAGGAGCAGACTCGCTTTTCTAGGGGGAAAAATGAGGAAAAAAACTAGTTAGATGGCAGGGGTATCAAGCAGAGTCTTTTTTCCCTCTGGCGTCTATGCCCCGGAAGCAGACAGGGGCCCCAGCTCTCCTAAGACAGCCATACACTCTGGCTGTTTCATGAAGAGTGTGTTAATAGGACTGCTACTTAAAAGTGTCACAGAAGTGCCAGGGACTTCTCACCCTTGGGCATGGCTGGGGTGCGGAGAGATATAAACGCCTTAAAATCCTATGGATGGGGGATTGGGAAGGAAAGCAGGGCATCCCACAGATAACAGATGAATTAAGGGCAAACACAAGAGCTGAAATATTCCTCCAGTTACCCTGACAGCCAGGCAAATTCTACCTTGAGGGCCAAAGAGCCTGGGGCAGAGTGTAGAAGCAGTAGGCACCCCAGCTTCTAAGGCCACGGTCATCTACTAGTGTCTACATTTTAATTCTGTAGAGGCTCACGCCACAATTCTTCTCCTAAAATCACTTCCCTTATCATCTTCTACCTTGTGTATTCCACATGACTTCCTTTCATTTTAAATTCATGGAGGGCAGGGGCCAGAAACTACAACTCGGCAGGTTCATTCTATAATGTCTCCTACGTGCTCCGCAATTTTAGTAATGTGTTGTCACATAAATCAAGTTGACATTAAAACTACCACGCTGACTTTTGTTTCATAAATAATTTATTTCCCATATAAAAGTTTAAATAAATAAATAATGCATAAATCCATTTAAAAATAGGTTAGTCTTTAACTGTCCATTGAAATCTAGTGCATTTCATTGTCAGTTACTTCAAGAGCCTCTGCTGCTGAAGAGTCTCACCTCAAAGTCACATTGTCCCTTCCCAGAACCACAGGTGGGAGATGTTCAGTCACGGAGGTAACCTGTTAGTCTCGTCAGGAAAGAAAAGGTCCTGAGTATTTGAACTCGCACGACTGTCCAGGCACACCTGTTGTACTCCTTGGACTTCAGGTACTGCACGAGGTTGAAGTAATATTTCCTCAGGTGAAGAATGGTCGTGTCTCCCACAGTGGAGTTTTGCTTCTGCATTATTTCCTTCTGGATTGGCTCCAGACGATTCATCTGCCCATGGAGTTCCTCAAGGAGGTGCTCAATGATGGTCTCAGACCAGCCAGTGCTGGAGAAGTCTCTCGTAAGAATGCCGAAGATCTGCTGGAGCATCTCATAGATGACCAATACGGCATCTTCCTTCTGGAACTGCTGTGCTTGCTTCATCTCCTCAGGTACTTGGAAGTCCATCCTGAACTCGAGGCAATGTTGAGGAGTTGAAGGTAACTGCCACAGGAGGTTCTGACACATCGCAGAGCTCCGCCCTTGTTGGAATCGAAGCAAGCTGTAGCTCCTGGAAAGAGCTGTGGTGGAGAGACACAGCAGGAGAACCATCTGGAGGAGGCAGCGGTAGGTCATGGTGAAATCAGGCACAGGGCTGCCTGTTCTGCTAGAAGGTCCTGAAGCTGAGTCTTCAAGAGTTTGCAGAGTGAATGTCCTTTCTCCTTGAGTGTGGGCTACTTATACAGAATGATCCTCCATTCTTTCTATTTGAGAGGAATTTCCCACTTTCAGGTCTCCCTTTCAGTTCTCCTGTGTCATTTAAAAGTTGCCTCCAAAACTTTTTCTTTAAGCTCCTTGCTCTTTTAATTTATATATAACACATGGAAAAAAGATATACAAACTGAGAATTTCTAATGTTTTTTAAAGTTTCAATAAATTGCTGAATGTTAAAGAAAAATATAAGCCAAATCTTTTGAACTAGATTATTATAGGATTGTTTCATATGGAAAAGATTTTTATGTTTCTCTTTTCATATTATGAGATTTGGGGAGAGGGGGCCTTGCTTGTAAGAGAGTTTTCTTTTTCATAAAAATTAGGTTTAATTCTCAATTCTGCTATTACCAAACAATAATACTTGCAGTTAATGATTTTAAAAGAGACATCTATTTTTTCTATCTAAAAGAAAATAATGTTAAACTAAGTTGATGAACAATAAATATATGATATATGTATGATTTAAATTAAATACATGCAGTTTATGATTTTTAAAAAAGACACCTATTTTTTTTCTGTCTAAAATAGAGTGATGTTCCTAGAGGGGTGGGAGGGGGCATGAAAGTTCCAGAGGGAGGGGATATATGTATACTTAGGGCTGATTCATGTTGATGTATGGCAGAAACCAACGCAATATTTAAAGCAATTATTATTCCAGTAAAAATAAATATATTTAAAAAAATAAAAAATAATGTATATAAAAAACAAAATAGAATGATGTTAAAAGAAGATCTGAATTTTTTGGAGGCCTTAGCCATAAGCAGCAAGACGTCACATAACTTCATCAACTTTGCTGTTGTTTTTCAGTCACTAAGTCAGGTCTGACTTTTTGCAATCCCATGGAATGCAGAATGCCAGGCTTCCCGATACTTCAGTACCTCCCAGAGTTTGTTCAAACTCATGTCCATTGAGTCAGCGATGCCTTCCAACCATCTCATCTTCTGTCACCCCCTTTCCCTCTTGCCCTCAATCTTTCCCAGCATCAGGGTGTTTTCTAATGAGTCAGCTCTTTGCATCAGTTGATCAAAGCACTGGAGCTTCAGCTTCAGTATCAGTTTTTCCAGTGAATATTCAGGACTGATTTCCTTTAGGATGGACTGGTTTGAACTCCATGCAGTCCAAAGGACTCTTAAGAGCCTTCTTCAGCACTACAGTTTGAAAGCATCAATAATTCGGTGCTTAGTCATTTTTACGGTCCGGTTCTCACATTCATACGTGACTAGGCAGACCTTTATTGTCAAAGTGATGTCTCTGCTTTTTAATATGCTGTTTAGGTTTGTCACAATTAGGTTTGTCACAAGTTTTCTTCCAAGTAGCAAGTGTCTTTTAATTTCATAACTGCAGTCACCATCTGCAGTGATTTCAGAGCCCAAGAAAATATTGCTTTATCTCAACTATCCAGAAAATAACTGAAAACTAAAGACTAAGTAATATTTCTAAGTAGGCAAAATAAATGTTACACAGGCCATGCATAAAATCCATGGTTCCTCTTGTAGGTGGCTTTTGTGACCATTATTGAGGGTCAATGAATTTTTATTTTGTACATACTTGTAACAGTCTAGCCTGATTTTCCATTCTCATGCAAATACATACCACTTTTAAGAGGAGAAAGTGAAAGTGAAGTCACTCAGTTGTGTCCAACTCTTTGGGACCCTGTGGACTGTAGCCCACCAAGCTCCTCTGTCCATGGGATTCTCCAGGCAAGAGTACTGGAGTGGGTTGCCATTTCATTTCCTTCTCCAGGGGATCTTCCCGACCCAGGGATTGAACCCAGGTCTCCCGCATTGCAGGCAGACGCTTTAGCCTCTGAGCCACCAGGGATCTAGAAGGAAAATGGAGGAAAAAATATTAAGCAATCAGGGGACTGAGACAAAAGGTTCAGGTTCAATATTTCTGAGACTGTTTTTGTGTTTATGTGTAGGTACTGATGCTGATAAGAAAGGAATCAGTAAAAAAAAATCAAATTATGATTTTCATGTCTGGCTTATATAGACGGGGAGATGTACAGTATATTTTTAAAGATTTCAATATAAAAATAAGTTCTTATAAGTATGCTATTTAATACTTAATTAATAATTTTCAGTTTTTAGCAATACTTGCCTTATTTTTCAACCTGAATTTACTAAACTTGCACAATATGCAACTGTAGCACGAGATGATGCAGACTGTGACCCTCACTCTCCTGGGTTATATACTTAAGCAGGAGAGAAGAACATTAATCAAAGACATACACAAAAGTAAAAATGCAGTGGGCTTCCCCAGTGGCTTAGAGGTAAAGAATCCAGTAAGGGAGACACAGGAGATGCGGGGTCAGGAAGATCCCCTGCAGAAGGAACAATCCACTCCAGTATTCTTGCCTGGAAAATTCTGTGGACAGAGGAGACTGGTGCGCTACAGTCCATGGGGTCGCAAAGAGTTGGACATGACTGAGCAACTGAGCAGAGCACAAAAATGCAATGGTAACTAGTGTTACAAAGGAGAGGTGTGTAGTCTTGTGGGCACCTGTGATATAAGGACATAATGTAGTAGAAGAAATCAAAGAAGGCTGTCCTGAGGCAAGGACACTGGAGCTAAAATCAGAAGGAAGGTCAGATGGGATGGCATGTGCTAAGGCCTTGTGGTGGGAGGACACATGTCAGGGTAAAGGACTGGACTGAAAGCCAGAGTGACTTTTAAGTTAGAAAGTGGTCAGTGAATGATCTGAGACGAGGCCAGAAGGCAGGCAAGGGCCAGACAGCACACAGATTGTGAGACCATCGAAGAAGTTTTTCTTTATCCTCAGAAAGTAGAAACTATGGAGACTGGACTGAAAGCCAGAGTGACTTTTAAGTTAGAAAGTGGTCAGTGAATGATCTGAGACGAGGCCAGAAGGCAGGCAAGGGCCAGACAGCACACAGATTGTGAGACCATCGAAGAAGTTTTTCTTTATCCTCAGAACAGTAGAAACTATGGAAGGGTTTTGCTGGGGCTAAGTAACTTAATTAGATTTGAGCGGGGAAAAAAAAAAAAAAATCTCTCTACAGGAAGCAATAAGTAAAGGACAAAGAACTGGATGAGTGCAGGCAGAGTAGTTAGGAGATTTACCTAATTGTAGGCCTAGGTGTTAGTAGTAGAGAAAAATTAATTCATTTCTGTGAAATCTGTCATTTCCTGACAGGACCAGAAGCTGAGAAATTTTCCATCATTTTACAGTTACATGAGTAGCACTGGTTATTATAATTTTAATGTCTACTTAATGTATAGGAACATTACTTCTATTGTACCAAACTGAAGTAGAGGCTGGAAGTATCTGGGTAAATGTATAACCCTGACCTCCAGGTTTCTCACCATCAATAGATCTCCTGTCTTCTGATCTTTACAATTTGCTGAACAAACTATATCTCCCAAATCTCCCAGAGAGGACTATCTATTGGTGATGTCCAAGTTATTCCCAAGAAACTATTTGTGCTTGAGCTGTTCTGATGCACTGTGGAGTAGAGAGGAACAATTCATCCTTCCTTCTAAACTGAGTGAGTGGGAAAGATGCCTGTGTCATTCCCTCAAATGAGTGGAGAGTACTAAGAATGGAAAAGATAAAGCAACCAATCCAAAAAGTGATTCTGGGAAGATGACAGTGGCAGCGGTATAATGTTAAATTTCTATGAGTTCTCACAAAGAAACAGACATTGCCACCAGATAGAAACAACCCTACTGAGCATGGAACTCCTCGACATGAGCCACAAAAATGCAAGCAGATGAGGACAAACCACCTGTTGCCACAGGACCAGCCTGAGAGGAGCATCCATGTGGGAGAAAGCAGAGGAGAGCAATGGACCTAAGAACCTCAAAGTAGCAGAGAGGTGTTTACTGAAAAGCCATCCGGGCCAGTCTGAAAACAGCAGCTGAAATCGGAAGGGATCTGGCTCAGTGTTATAGCTGTTGAGTTGTGATGATACCTTGGTAAGCTCTGAAAGGCAGTGAAATAGTTGAGGAGACCAGCAAGGTTCAAATCAGCCAGGCACCGCTCCGCTTTGGAAATGGTTCTACCCTGAGGTGGAACAATGGGGTCAAATTTTAGCAGGATATAAACAGGAGAGGCAAGGAAAGAGAGGACCAGACCAGGGTGAGAGGTGGGAAACTCAGAAAGCAAGCAGCCATATTTTTAACATTTTACAGAAGCAGCAGAAGGGGGAGCTCCGTCAAACTAGAAAAGTCACCCCGAACTACTTCTATTGTAGAAACTGAGGAAGCATAAACTCTTGTAAAATCAAGCAACAAGACTGTAGTGTTAAGATTAAATTTCATACAGGTTATTGTTAGAAAAAAGAGAATAAGGTGCTGGAATAATAGCTCTACAGAAAATGAAAATATACCAGTTCAGTTCAGTTCAGTTGCTCAGTCGTGTCCAACTCTTTGCGACCTCGAGAATTGCAGCACACCAGGCCTCCCTGTCCATCACCAACTTCCTGAGTTCACTCAGATTCACGTTCATCGAGTCAGTGATGCCATCCAGCCATCTCATCCTCGGTCGTCCCCTTCTCCTCCTGCCCCCAATCCCTCCCATCATCAAAGTCTATTCCAATGAGTCAACTCTTCACATGAGGTGGCCAAAGTACTGGAGTTTCAGCTTTAGCATCACTCCTTCCAGAAATACATGCAAACAAAACAGATTGAATTAGCGTAACCACAGGAGTATTTAAATATTGAAAAATTACATAAAACAACATAAACAATATTAGACAAATGCAGAAATGAAATAATATATAGACAAGAAATCATTAGAAATAAAGGAAAAAAAACCTCTAAATCTTGTTGAATAAGACATAGTTACAAGATAAGAAGTTTTGAAAAAAATTTGTTAATTGAGAAGTTTCAATATGGAAAAATAAAGCAAATCAACAGCATATAAAAAAATCATATATCGATCAAGGGGAATTATATTTAGGGAACTGAGAATGTCTCTATTATACAATTCATAGTGAAAAAGACAAATTAAATATCCATCAGTAGGGAACTGACAAAGTAATGTTATCATACAGACCAAAATGGAATACTTTATAGCCATTAAAAAGAAGGTCGGGTTATATATAGACATACATTCAAGAATATTTAATAAAAAGAGCAATATCACACAAAATGCCAGGCAGGATGAAGCACAAGCTGGAATCAAGATTGCCGGGAGAAATATCAATAACCTCAGATATGCAGATGACACCACACTTATGGCAGAAAGTGAAGAAGAATTAACGAGCCTCTTGATGAAATAAAAGAAAGTGAAAAAACTGGCTTAAAACTCAACTTTTAAAAATAAATATCAAGGCATCCAGTCCCATCAATTCAGGACAAATAGATGAGGAAACAATGGAAAGACTGAGAGGCTTTATTTTGGGGGAGCTCCCAAATCACTGCAGATGGTGACTGCAACCAGGAAATTAAAAGACACTTGGTCCTTGGAAGAAAAGTTATGACCAATATAGACAGCATATTAAAAAGCAGAGACATTACTTTGCCAACAAAGATCCGTCTCATCAAAGCTATGGTTTTTCCAGTAGTCACCTATGGATGTGAGAGTTGGACTATAAAGAAAGCTGAATGCTGAAGAATTGATTCTCTTGAACTGTGGTGTTGTTGAAGACTCTTGAGAGTTCTTTGAACTGCAAGGAGATCCAACCAGTCCATCCTAAAAGAAATCGGTCTTGAATATTCATTGGAAGGACTGATACTGAAGCTGAAACTCCAATATTTTGGCCACCTGATGCAAAGAACTGACTCCCTGGAAAAGACCCTGATGCTGGGAAATATTGAAGGCGGGAGGAGAAGGGGGTGACAGAGGATGAGATGGTTGGATGGCATCACCGACTCAATGGATATGAGTTTGAGCAAGCTCCGGGAGTTTGTGATGGACAGGGAAGCCAGGGGTGCTGCAGTCCATGGGGTCTCAAAGAGTTAGACACGACTGAGTTCAGTTCACTGAACTGAACTTAATAATGGGCATGATATTATTATTAAATTTATAAATTAATAAAGATACACATATATATGCTGATATATGTCTGTGATTTTTATCACTGGGCACTTTCACTCATCTATTGGTAGTAGATATCCTACAGTAAGAATGCAAAAGGAGGAAAATTCTTTCACTTTGTGCCTTTAGAACTGTTTGTACATGGATTTTTTTTCCCATAAAAAGAGAATATCTGGGAGATAAGATTCTTAGGCATTTTTATCACTTAGTGCACTTTATCTGCATGAAAGAATAAAATAAATGTTACTAAATGTTTAGCTTTCTTTTCTCACTTTTAAACTTTTTCCTATAATGAAGACATATTGTGTGATTACAAAATAAAAAGCATTTAATTATATTCAAAATCAGGAAATAAAATTATACATACAGTGCAAATATGTAAAAACATGTAGAGAAAAAAACTAATTAAAGGAAATATACCAGTATTCTAATAGTGATTATGTTTGATTAGTGAAAGTAAAGGGTGATTTTTTTTCTTTTTTTCTTGCAAGGTTTCTGACTTTCCAACCGGTGAATGTATTCTTTATTAACTAATCTGGGTTAATAAATGCAGCATTTTGGGGTTTATTAATTTCATTTCAAAATCAGCAATGACCAGAATAAATATAGTGCAAGCCAAACCTGTGTAATTTAAATTTTTCTGGTAGCCACATCAAAAGAATAAAAATAAGTTAATTTTAGCAGTATATTTTATTTAATACAATTTATTTAAATGTTATCATTTAATGATATCTCATTATTAATGAGGTAGTTACATTCTTCTTTTTCATAGTGCCTTCAAAATACAGTAAATACTTTCAGTCATAATACAGCTCAGATGGACTAGTCAAGCGCTCAGCTGGCCACATGGGGTTGCTGGCTCCATGGTGACCAGCACAGATCAAGATGGAGGGAGCTGTAGGAAAACAAGATCAATATTGAAAATCAACCACTTCTTTTTATATGATCAGTAAAAAATTGAAAAATGACATTTAAAAATGATACCATTGACAATAACATAAAATGTCTACTACTGAGAAACTGTCAAAGCCAGAGGTGTCTAAGAAGTCGTGGCAATAAAAGGTAATGGGGCATCCTGAATGATATCCTGGAAGAGAAAAAGAACATTAGGTAGAAAACGACATCTGGGAATTCCCTGGAGATCTAGTGGTTGGGACTCTGCTTTCAGGGCAGGGGGCCCGAGTTCCATCCCTGGTCAGAGAACTAAGATCCCATAAGTCTCAGAACCAAAAATAAGAAACTAAATAAAAAGTTTCTACAACCAGAGTGTGTGTGGGATGGGGCGGGGGGAGGAAGAGGCGTTAAGGAGTTTTTCATAAAGTGTAATGGCGCCCCACTCCAGTACTCTTGGCTGGAAAATCCCATGGATGGAGGAACCTGGTGGGCTGCAGTCCATGGGGTCGCTAAGAGTCGGACATGACTGAGCGACTTCACGTTCAGTTCTCACTTTCATGCATTGGAGAAGGAAATGGCAACCCACTCCAGTGTTCTTGCCTGGAGAATCCCAGGGACGGGGGAGCCTGGTGGGTTGCCGTGTATGACGTTGCACAGAGTTGGACACGACTGAAGTGACTTAGCAGCAGCAGCAGGTAATTTTTAATTAATTACTTTATGACTGGACTGGCTCTCTGTGGCATCAGGGGCTTTCTCTAGTTGGAGCAAGCATGGGCTGAGCTCTAGCTGAGGTGCTCGGGCTTCTCACTGTGGAGATTTCTCTTGCTGCAGAGCACCGACTCCAGGGCCCGGGGCTCAGTAGTTGTGGTGCATGGGTGCAGGGGCCTCATAGCACATCATCCTCCCTGAGCGGGGCTGGAACCCAGGTCCCCTGCACTGGCAGGTGGGTTCTTAACCACTGGCCCACCAGGGAAGTCCTAGACTTCAATCTTTTTGAATGTAGCATTGACAGGCCCAATTACCTTCCCTTTTGGCCTCTAAGTACAAGTCTATAATTGAAATTTGATTCAGATTAGATGGCCAGAAACTAATGAAGAATAGAAGCTTTCTCTGTTTCACTGAGATTGTCTCTTTTTCCATCTTGATCATCAATAAGGGTTAAGAAATTTTTCCAACCAGTTCTTCTGAATGAGCAAAAGACACGTAAGCATGTGATGAGGTGGTCAGCATCCATGAGAAGGGAATACAGAGTCTACCATAGGAGACTGCCAAGGTCACCTCATACTGAGATGCACACTGTCATTTAATGAGCAAATATTTAGCAAATGTTTCTTAACCACTTCATAAACAAAAGAAGCAAATACTGCCAATTTATTGGACTATTTAAAAAATGGTTCTCAATAAAGTTTTGCTACTGGCTTGATTATATATTTTTCATATTTTTCTGAGGTTTTTTCCAACATATTCATTATTTACTGTTGTTGCAAGAGTGAATGAAGCACTTTTTTCATTAAATTTTTCTACCATTTAATGGACTAGGTTTCCCTTGCATTTCATACACAAACACATATCAAAACAATTTTGGTTTTTAATCTGGCTAACCTTAGAAGTGCTATATCTAAAAGTATTTGGTTGGATTTTCAAATTTTTAAATAAATATATTGTCTGCAAATAAAAATTTTAAAGGACTGAAGATGTAAGTGTGATGATCGTATAGAGCAACCGCTATTTGGTGTATGAAATTGTACTTTAAAAACTATTTTGTAGCAAAGCTGAAATATGCATAGCCTATGACCTGGTAAGTCCAGCAATCACCCTGGAAAAAAATCAAGTGAATATACATCAGGATATAAGTAAAGAATATTTATACCAGTGTTAGACCCGGAGAAGGCCTAATCACCGGAACCGTCGTCCCACAGATCACCAACACCAGGAGTTCGATGCAAACCGCAAGAGGATTTTATTGAACCGGCGCGCCGGGGTTCGAACTCCTCGGGAGGAGTGAACCCAGAACACTGGTCGAAAAGGATTTTTATACAGAAAAATCACAAGCAGGCGGGAATAGGGTTAGGACAATGTGATTGGGGGCCACAAGCAGGTACAGGTGGGGTGAGGACGTTTGATTGGTGGGCAAGGCTTGACCTTTACAGGGATAGGTCTGCAAGTTAAGTCGAAACGGCTGACTGACCACCCCGCAGCAGTTTGGCTAATTCTCAGAAAAACAGCCTCCAGGAAGGATTAACAGAAAAATAACCATTCTGGGTGGGGGGCTTCTGCAAAGATCAGGAGACCATGAGTCATCAGATAAGGGGCAGGCTATTTTCCATGAGGTATGGCCTGCCTCTGGGGTTTTAAGAGGACAAAGAAAACTTTTTAAAATTTAACTTTTCCCTTCACCAGCACTATTGATAACAGTACCAAACACGAAATGACCTAAATATACTTTAAAATGGCATAAATAAATAAGTTGTTATCTATGCTTATAATAGTTTTGTTAATAACAAGATGTACAAAGATCTTGTAACAAGATAAACACACAAACATAGTAGTGAGTAAATGAAACTCAACCCAAAAGAAAACATAGACCATTTATAAAATGTATACAAAATTTACAAATAGGCCAACCTACACTGGAGACATTTTGCTCAGCAACCTAGAGAGCTCCTGGGAAGCTTAGGACCACAATGGAGAGTCTGTCTTCAGGTTGCGGGAAGAACGTGTCTTCCCACCTTCCAGCTGCGGCCTCGCTCTCGCCCTCTCTCAGCACCTGAGGCTGAATCCGCCCAGGCTGGGGCTGCCCTGTGCTCACAGCCAACAGCTGGTGGGCCCAGAGTCCTTCCTCAGGCCTCCCACCTGATGTGGAGAGGGTCAGCATGCAGAGAGATCTAAGAGCCCTGGTTGCAGGCTTCTCTCTTGCCCTTTCTCACACCCTGGACATCTTGTCACAGGCCTTGGTAGACTCATTGTGCCATTTTTTTCTAGCTCACTTCAGGATGCAGCTGGAACTAGGTACTTGGCTGAAGACCTCTCTGCCTAGCTCTAAGTCCTCCGGAACACATCCAGCCAGAAGATCTCACACTCTGCACCCCTGTCACTCTCAGAATGCTCCCATCAGAGGGTCGATGGCCCAGGAACAGGCAGGAGCAGCCCAGGCCTTGTTTTCAGTGTTTGCTGCCGGGACGCACTGCTGCTGGACACTCAGACTGGCCCTTCCAGAACATGCCCATCTGCATCAAGCCTGCATTTACTTCAGATCCCAGGCTGTTCTCTGAGCTGGACTTAAATTCTCATAATCACTATCAGGGGTGCAGTGAGTCAGGCTAACCCAAGGTTGAGAAACGGTTAAAAGGGACAACACACTGGCAGCAGCTGCTGAACAAGCCTCAGAGGCTCCCCCCACCCCTCCCGCTCTGCTGACACGTGAGCAAGTCCCACTGTGTGGGTTCTGGGTTAGTTTCCTGTCTCTGAGGCAGTTTCTGAATCTTCCTTAAAGTGAAACAGCCCAAAGCAAATCCATCTACATATTTAAAACCGACTAGTGACTTGAGTTTTGTTACATCATCAGAGATTGCATAATGAACCCCAGAAGGCAAAAATAGCAAGGAAGTTGATGCAACAAGTGAAAAGGAAACTAAATGCAAGCTGCCAAACCGGATTTCAGAATCCAGCCTGGGGATCCCCTCTGGCCTGGCCTCCTGGCTGAGTTGAGTGCTCAGAGCAGAGGATCCTCCTGACTGCCTGCCTGCCGGACGCCTGCGTCTTCTGGCTGAAACTCTGAGCTCCTAAACTCCAGGAGAACCAAGAATCCAGTGAGGGTGGGGATGAGTCCTTGTAAACAGCTGGCCTATGTGCCACGTAGGAATGTTTCCATCTAGAACTCTGGGTATTGTTGCAACCTGCTTGGCCTGGCTCGTCATACCAGTGAATGGCTATTCCTCCTCTCTCTGTGCAGTGGGTGAGCTCCAGGAACCTGTCTCTGAACAGCTGTCTGGGAACTGCCTCATCTTCCTGACCACAGACCCAGAACATCAGGAAATAGTCTTCTAACCAGATTCAAACCCAAAGAATTAATAGATTAGGATCACTTGGGAAGTGTCTGGTACCATTCTGAGCATGTGCTATAAATTAAAGCAATTAGTCTTAGCACACTTTCAAGATAAGCTTTTATGATTATCTTAGTTAAGACAGTTATTGTAGTTAGTTATTGCAGTTAAGACAATGCAGGAAATTATAACTAGACAATCTGTCTTTATGTACTAATGAAGAAAAATCTCAAAGACCTATTTTCAAGGAAATATAAATAAATGTGAAACTGAAAGTCTCTGAACAGCTCTCTGGGAACTGCCTCATCTTCCTGACCACCGACCCAGAACATCAGGAAATAATCTTCTAATCAGATTCAAATAAAATTGTTAATACGTCCGGAGCACTTGGGAAGTGTCTGGTACCATGCTGAGCATGTGCTATAATCTTAGGCAAAGAATCCTAGCACACTTTCAAGATAAGCTTTTATGATTATCTTAGTTTTGCAGTTAAGACATAATGCAGCAATTTATACCTAGGCAGTTTATCTTTATGTACTAGTGAAGAAAAATCTCAAAGACCTATTTGCAAGGAAATTCAAACAAATGAGAAACTGAAGTATATGAAAAATGGATATTAATGTGATATACATTAGTATGTTCATATGTATAGGTTTATTAACTACATATGAAATGTCTAGAAGGATATACCCATTAAATTGTTAACAGTATAGGAGTTGGGTGCATCCTCCTGGAAGTCAAGGGTACGCATTCCTTTGTATAAATTATTTAAAAGTTTAGCATTGACTTGTGTGTCTGATATGTATAAATAAGCTTAAGAAACCCTTTTAATTCTTTAGAGTCACATTTATCATGGCAGCTACTGGTTCTGCATGGCCTCTCTTAGCTGTCTCTGCAGTCCCCACCTGCCTTGCTCTTCTTGCCTCCATTTGAACAGCTTAGGAAGACTCTTTTCTCAG
>SJYC01128995.1:0-78875 GCA_006408675.1 Madoqua kirkii | reverse complement strand
CCTGGAGAATCCCAGGGACGGGGGAGCCTGGTGGGCTGCCGTCTATGGGGTTGCACAGTTGGGTACGACTGAAGCGACTTAGCAGCAGCAGCAGGGCAGACCAGCCGTAAGGAAGGAGTGATTTCTTCCTGGTGTCAGAGTTCAGCTTGCACAGAGAAGTCTGGGGACTGGGCTGATACTTTCTGCTTCGCAGTAAGCTACTGGTTTCTTCAAGAGCTCTCAAGCTAAGGCAGGCCCCTAACGTTCTTCCAGAGTAACTGGCCCTTCAGGGCTGGCCTCTGGCCGCTTTCCCGGGCTGTTGCCTGCGGCTTCCCGCTCGGAGCCCTGTCTGGCATCTGGGGGAACAGAGTCGGCAGATGAGGTGCTGAACGGAGGGCAGAAGCTCCGGGGGCGAGGCGCGACCTTGCTGATGCTGTTTCCTCAGAACTGTTCTCCCTCATTTTCCTGTTCCAGGTGTATATTGCACCCTAGTTTGGTGAGGTTTAAAAAACAAAACAAAACTTGCTAGCTTCTCTACGTTGATTTTTTAAGGAACTTTACCTATAGTCACATTTTAATCCCACCCTCAGAGTTCTGCCATAGGTGATATCTTTCATCCCATGGTCCCTCATCCTATTTGCAATAATAATTCTAATGTTGAATATAAGGTCTCTTAATACATTGGGTTGGCCAAAAATTTCACTGGGGTTTTTCTGTAAATGAAATTTTTGGCTGATCCAGTGTTTCCCAGTCTAAAAACTGACTTGTGTTTCCATTGCTTTTCTTTCCTCTTCAAATTTGGATTGTTTTGGAGTTCAGGGAAACAGATAATATTCCCAGGATCGGTACTTTTTTAAGACATGGCTTTGGGGAAATAATTGAATCTTGCTGCCTATGAAATGGGCGTCAACATTTCTTTCCCATAGACCTGTTGAGAGGATTGTGTAAATAAATGAGAACATGTGAGATGTTTAATACTTCCTAAGGAATAGAATGATACAGGGAAATACAGGAATGTCATTTCTGAGATTCACGCAAGG
The DNA here is from genome assembly GCA_006408675.1 of Madoqua kirkii. NCBI lineage: Eukaryota > Metazoa > Chordata > Mammalia > Artiodactyla > Bovidae > Madoqua > Madoqua kirkii. The sequence continues at coordinate 77,856 of SJYC01128995.1, read as the reverse complement.
CCCCCTTTTCCCTCGTAGCTCCATTTTACTAATCTATCTTGCTAACTCTTCTGCTTGTTCCTATGGTAAGACATTTGCTGCTTTTATATTAGGTGAGATTTCTGTTCTGCTACTTAGTGCTGCTTTGCATGATGATCTTTCTGAATATATGATCTTATTACAGAATTGCACTGAAATTATTATATATTAAAGAAACATAAGTCAGCCTTGAAATAGTCATCTCCTTAAGAGTGGGAGATTACATGTTCCTAACATCTCTCTTTGTGTCTCTTTAGCATCCTACGCTCACCCCTCTTCTCTCTGAACCCAACCTGCTTTTAAACAGATCTTTCTCAAGCTCGCACAGACGAAGCTGAGTGTGATCTGTATTTCCCTGCTGCATTAGCTTCTCATGCCATCTGCTTCATCCCCTCAGCAAGAGGAACATGGAATGGACTTTTTTGACATGGTGCCAATTGCATTAAAGAGGGAGGGAAAACAAAATAAAACACCAAAGAACAAAATGAAATGAGCAGCACCTGGGGACAGAGGTGAGCACACACACCATTTCTTGTTTGTTGACAAGTTTAAATGGAAATCTCAAGCTGTTTTTCTGAGTAAATATCTGTGCTTTGTATTCCAGAGTTAACTTGGCCTATTTGGTTCCTCTTGACACTTTTTACTTTGTAACTTCTCTGCATCTTCTTTCCTCAAGTTTTCCTAAGCATGAAAAATGAATGGCTTCAACAGCCATGGGATGCAGTAGCTGGCTCCAACCCCAGTTCACTTGGTTACAAGGATCCAACTGCACCAGCCTCCTAAGGGCCACCTCCCTCCTGGTGCCCTCTCCCTTCTTTTCGATTAGCTGGTCAAACAGTGAAACTTCTGTACTCCTCCTATAAGGTCTGGCTTCCCCTATTTGAGGAATTTATTAGGGTGAGCGGCCATCCCTGTTTAACAGAGGCTTCCCTGGATTTAGCTCTGCGCAAGGCCTGTGACCCCCTCTGTCCTGGGTGCACTGAGATGCTTGGGCATTCTACTTCTGATTTATTAACTGATGCGTGTGAAATGCATTTTCCACGACACTGTGCCAGGTTCAGTCTTTTAAGTGAACTCAATCCTGGGTCCATCTCAGGTGGAAAAACCATAGCCCATTAGCCAGATTCAGTCAAGGGTTTGTTTTTGTGCAGCCTATGACCTCAGAATATTTTTTTACATTATTAAAGAGTTGTTAAAGGCGAATGTGTGACAGAGACCATATGTGTCTACAAAGCCAAAAATTTTACTTTCTGGCCCTTCACAGAAAATCTTTGTTGAGCCACATATTAAAGTCTTATTCCTTTGTTATATAACAATAGGATTCGAGATGCTCAGAGTCCATTTTGCCAATGAGATACAAGGAGAATATAATGATCTTTGATCAAAGTAGGTTCTAAAAGTGATTCTATCATTCTTAATATTTTATTATTCAGTACAAAAGGGAAAGCAGTATATATGGAGCATAACTGACAAATAATTTTGTTAAAAAGAAAAAAAGTTGCTTTTAATTATAGTTAACAATAGTGAACAAAATACAGTGTTTATGTGGCTAATAATTTTCTAGTATATTTAGATTGTATCTCCATCTCTATCTGCAATAAATTATTAGTTTAAATAGTAAATCTTTCCTGATGCAGGGATAACATGTATCCTAAACTGGCCTAGTAGACCAAAAGAAAGGATTTACATTTCATCCATATGAACAAAAAGGTTTTGTATCTGTAGTGTGGTTACTGTTCTTATTGTTCAGTTGCTAAGTGGTGTCTGACTGCAACCCCATGGACAGCATCCTGCCAGACTTCCCTGTTCTTTACCATCTCCCAGAGTTTGCTCAGACTCACGTCCATTGAGTTGGTGATGCTATTCCAACCATCTCATTTTCTGTCATGCCCTTCTCCTCCTTACCTCAGTCTTTCCCAGCATCAGGCTCTTTTCCAATGAGTTTTCTATTCACATCAGATGACCAAAGTATCGGAGCTTTACATCAGTCTTCGCAATAAATATTCAGGGTTGATTTCCTTTAGTATTAACTGGTTTGATCTCCTTGCTGTCCAAAGGATTCTCAAGAGTCTTCTTATGAGCAAGTTTCAAAATTTGATATACTGGAGAAAAATCCTTCAACCTATGTCACAGGCTGTCCTCTTTCCTTTCTTCCTCTCATATCACAGCACTACATTGTACACCTGAAACTAATATATGAATCAACTATATTTTGATAAAAAATATGAAGTCAATTATCATAGTCATGAACAGGTTCATCATATATTCATGTGCAAGCCTGAGTTTTGTGTCAATCAATAGGCTTGAAAAAGCCCTAGGAACTGTTTAATGAAGTTACCTAGAGATCGCCCAGATGTGATTATATAATAAGTTAGTGCTGTGGTCCACTGGTTGCAATTCTAGGGACCTTTCAGGATTTTCCCAATTAGTAACCTTCATCACTGTTGGGCCTGGTCTTCACTGAACTAGCTGGTGTATGAACTAGCTGGTATTAAGTTAAGAGAAATCAAGTTCATTAATTTGAATGATTATATTAAATTCCTCAGCAAATCTGAGGATATTCAGTTACTTTGGGAAAATTTTTGAGTATGGCTTGAAATTCAGCTTTAGTCCAGGGAATACAAAAATCCAGACATACTCAATCAGATAATTTTAAAGGGGCAGATTCTGACAAGTCCAAGGGAGAAAGAGTGGGACGAGTTTCAGAGAAAATGAAATCAGTGAGAGAATTAGCATGGGGGATGTGAGGGTAGAAAGGAGGTGGGGGCAGCGTCGGAGGGGAGGGGGAAAATGGTGCAGAGACAGAGGTAAGCCAGAGAAGAGCCTGAGGCTCCAGGAGCCATTTTTCATTTGTTTGTTTATTTGCCTCAGTAACAGCTCAGATGGTACAGAATCCCCGTGCAACGTGAGACCCGGTTTCGACCCCGGATTGGGAAGATCCCCTGGAGGAGGGCATGGCAATCGCTCCAGTATTCTTGCCTGGAGAATCCCCATGAACAGAGGAAGGAGCCTGGCAGGCTGCAGTCCATGGGGTCACAAAAGCGTCAGACACAACTGAGCCACTAAGCACGGCACGGCACACACACAGTTCCAGTCTTGTGTCATACAGAAGCAGTTCTGGACTTCTGGTAACGCTCAGAAGCCTCTTAATACCAACCAAAACGGAAATTGTTCAGCTTCAAGTTTTGAGCAATTCAATTCAGTTTTAAGAAATTAAGTGTAGGAATTTCAAAATTCCCCTGATGGTCATTGATAATTCTAAATTGCCACTGGTCTGGTCAGTCCATTTAGTTAGAGGCACACATGAGGAAGCACTATAGTTTAAAAAAATAACTGTTGATGTCTCTGTAAGGGGGCTCTCAAAATATTTGTATAACTGGAATTCCATTTCTCAGAGATATTTTTCTTGAGTAAAAGAACAATTTTCAAACAGTTTAAACACCTTACAGCTCAAAACAACTCAGTTCAAACAGCTCGCAAGCTAATCTCAGCCAATTCTAAGGACAAATTAGTCCAGAGGAGCCTGGCCGAAGACTTATCGGCCAGTTTCCAGAGAATAATGCCTATTCCAGAGGAAGAGGCCAAAGGCTCAAAAACTGGCAGTTTCTGTTAGGCAGTTTTTGTTTTGGATGGAATGGGTTGAAGATGTTTTCGACTGGCTTAGGTTGAAATAGTCTGATCTTAAAATCAGACTGGTGTGCCAAACAAGTGCTCAGAGAAACAGGCATTTATCAGAGAGACAGAACCTTTAAAATGGTTCTTGAATAAAGGCTAGAGAGCATTACATGCAGAGAGGGCATGATCTTACATCCAAGAGGAGGACAAACCTTCAGACTCCAAGGTTAGGAAGAAGGCAGTGAGTGACGACGGAATCAACTGTGTCATGTTCCTGCGTGCTCACTAGCCCTGAAGCCTTCAGGATCTCCTCCGGTCCCCACATTCAGGCCATCAAAATACTGGCCTGAAATAAATATACTGCCAGAAAACTTCTCCAGCAAAAATGAATTCATTTAACATCAGCTGTGCTGTGCTTAGTCACGTCACTCAGTTGTGTCCGATTCTTTGCGACCCCGTGGACTGCAGCCTGCCAGGCTCCATGCCCATGGGGATTCTTCGGGCAAGAATACTGAAGTGGGTTGACATTCGACCTAGGGATCAAACCCAGGTCAAACGCGCATTGCAAGCAGATTCTTTACCATCTGAGCCACCATGAGAATTACAATTCAAGGTGTGTGGCAGTGGCAGATTTTATATTCTTAGGCTCCAGAATCACTGTGGATGCTGACTGCAGCCATGAAATTAAGGTATTTGCTCCTGAGAACAAAAGCCATGACAATCCTAGAGAGCATATTAAAAAGCAGAGGCATCTGTTTGCTGACAAAGGTCCGTCTTGTGAAAGCTATGGTTTTTCCACTAGTCATGTATGGATGTGAGAGTTGGACCACAAAGAAGTTTGAGTGCCAAAGAACTGATGCTCTGAACTGTGGTGCTAGAGAAGACTCTTGAAAGTCCCTTGGACAGGAGAAGATCAAACCATTCCATCCGAAAGGAAACCAAGCCCGAATGTTCATTGAAAGGACTGATGCTGAAGCTGAAGGTCAATACTTTGACTACCTTATGCGAAGAGCTGACCCACTAGAAAAGACTCTGACGCTGGGAAAAGATTGAAGGCAGGAGGAGAAGGGGGCAACAGAAGATGAGGTGTTGGATGCCATCACTGACTCAGTGGGCATGCATTTGAGCAAACTCCAGGAGATAGTGAAGGACAAGGAAGCTGGCATGCTGCAGTCCATGGGATCTCAGAGAATCAGATGGAACTTAGGGACTTAACAACAACCACGATGAGCCATATACAACTCCCCACATGGCAAGGGAAGGGAACTGTTTAATATTAAAAGACAGCAAAAAGGAATTGGTGAGGGTTATAGTGGCTCAGAGGTTAAAGCGTCTGCCTCCAATGCAGGAGACCCAGGTTCGATACCTGGGTTGGGAAGATCCCCTGGAGAAGGAAATGGCAATCCACTCCAGTATTCTTGCCTGGAGAATCCCATGGACGGAGAAGCCTAGTAGGTTACAGTTCATGGGGTCGCAAAGAGTAGGACACGACTGAGCGACTTCACCTCACCTCATAGTAAACAATGTTCATAGCTATTCATTGACTGAATTGTTGCTGGGGGCGGGGAGAAACAGAGAAACCTTACTGTCATACTCTCCTGTTATCACAGAGTAGGAGAGATTCCCCTTCTGGTCTCATTTCTATTTACTAATTTTTTTTTTTAACAGTTTATTCCGAGACTAATACCATTCCTATTCTAATGTGAATGGTCTTAAAGAACAGAATTTTGAAGGCTGACTTTGTTTATTGCCCTTTGAAATAGAGATAGCTTATCTCCATTCCCTTTAGAATGTTCTTTGCTGACCCAGGTGGCCTTGTTCTTGACAATAGTCATTAGTCAGGGAGAAAGAGATTTCCTTTACTAATTCTTCATATTGTCTAGCTGAAACTTTTCATAGAGTTGGAAATCATATAAGGACCTGGTTTAATACAGAGGTTGTTAACCAGCGGTCAGATGATTTCTAGTGAACTCATAAATGGGCTTTAAGGAATGCTTTGAAAATCTATGCACTGAATATACATTTGAGGGGAAGAGCATCCAAGCTTTGGCATTCTTACGTGGAGCCTTGCTGAAGAGTAACAGAAAATGAGTCTAACTATTGTACAGATGGATAGAGTGAGGCACCAGTGGTTATGGGGCTAATCATGATCACCTAACTCATTAGAAATCCTGTGTGAGGACCAGAATGAAAGACATCACACAGTTCTTGTCACATAAGGGAAACATGTGAGGGAAGGAGGGAGGGGATGGGGTTCTCAGACACAATCTTTCTGTAACTGAATGAGTCTCTATATAGGATATGCTTTCCAGAAATGTGATTGATGTTTGCACGTGGCTTGGGAAACCTCTTTGTTTTTGCATATGCCCAACCTTGATATGTGACAGAGCTGGTCCCATTTTTGTGGTGAATATATTAACAGATGATATCATTGCTTTAAACATTTAAACTTACAAAATTTAAAATTTAACTTAAAAATTAACTATCATTTAAAGTGCCATCTGTAGATACGCTAAAACCTATGCCAGCCTCATTAGCAGACAGAAATATGGTAATTGCTTTTGGCATATGAATGTGGAAAACTTCTCTGGAGTAAAATAACGCCAAGATGAGCATTTCTGAGTCTTTTTTCCCTTTCAAATGGATAGTATTGTTTTCTTTGGCATTTTGTTTCAAGTCTCTCTTAATTTTTTTGTTTTCATTTTTTAACAAAAGAATATTATCTCTTTCATTGTCACCATCCCATTTCCTCAAGTCTAGAGCTGAATTTCTCAAGTGGGCACCATTAACAATGTGAAAAGATAATTCTTCATTTGGGAGACTGCTCCATACATCATAGGACGTTTAATAGGAGAAGGGGATGGCAGAGGATGAGATGGCTGGATGGCATCACTGACTCGATGGACTTGAGTCTGAGTGAACTCCGGGAGTTGGTGATGAACAGGGAAGCCTGGCGTGCTGCGATTCATGGGGTCGCAAAGAATTGGACACGACTGAGCAACTGAACTGAACTGAACACACTAGATGCTAGAGCCCTTTCCTCCTACAGCTATGATACCAAAAATACCCTTAGGCAGTGTTCCTGGGTGAGAACACAGGTGTGCGCATGCATGCTAGATTGTTTCAGACGTGTCTCACCCTTTGAGACCCCCTGGACTGTAGCCCACCAGGCTCCTTTGTCCATGGGATTCTTCAGGCAAGAATACTGGAGTGGGTTGCCATTCCCTTCTCCAGGGGATCTTCTCAATCCAGGGACTGAACCCGCATCTCTTGTGTCCTCTCCATCGGCAGGTGGGTTCTTTACCACTATCACTACACATATAGAGTACTTATTCTGTCGACTGAAATTTCATGAGCATAATAAAACTTATGAAAATGCTTCTGGGAAAATGGCTTTCTGAAATTAACAGAAAAAAAAAAAACTTAGTCCTTATGATTTGTTCATTGACACACCCATTGCACATAGCAAGCTGGTCCAAGCAATCACACTTAATGTTTATTTGATATATACATGTGCCGTGTTTCCTATTTGAAGGGCCAGTAATTACAGTTTATTAACTTTTTAACTTGTTTTACTGTAAGTATGCAACTTTTTCATGGTTCATATTTTTCCCACTACTTTTACAACTAAAATTCCTTTCACATAGCAAAAATAAGTTCTTTAAAGATAAGCAGAAGCTGGTTGTGATGTACTACACAAGCGCGCAGGTGAGACTTCACTCAAGTAGGGGCTGACTTGTGGCTGGGTTGGTGCCCTCAGCTATTAGAATGGCCACCCGTGTGTAACACTCTGATTTGTGCCTGGGTGAGGTCCCTGGCCTCTGCAATGGTTCTTTTCTATATGCCAGGTTGCTAGGAAAAAAGAAGGGAGGGATCCCTAGGAGGATAAAATATGTCTTTTGTTACACTGATAGGCAGTTTCCAACAGAACTTGTACCAACCGTTCCCTTTTAAATGTATATTTCCCTTTTAAGCTTATATTTAAATGTATATGTAGCTTTCAGACACGTGACCATGAAATGCAGTTTGCAAAAGTGGAGGATTGCTTTTATTTTGTTTAATTACACAAATTACTCAGCAAATATAATTTTTTTTCTTTTCCCCAGTATCCCTTTTTGTGCTGGCCTGTCCAGGGTGATGTCTCAGCTTTCCTTCTGAACGCAGCCTTGCTATTCTGATCCTTACTCTGAGAGCGATTTCCCCAGCAGCAGTCCTCAGCTGTTTAGATATGCCTGCCCCCCACCCCAGTCTTTGGAAAGCAGTTTCATCTTTCTTCGTGTCACCTTGTTTGAGGAGCACACATATAGAGTACTTATTCTGTCGACTGAAATTTCATGAGCATAATAAAACTTATGAAAATGCTTCTGGGAAAATGGCTTTCTGAAATTAACAGAAAAAAAAAAAACTTAGTCCTTATGATTTGTTCATTGAAACACCCATTGCACATAGCAAGCTGGTCCAAGCAATCACACTTAATGTTTATTTGATATATACATGTGCCGTGTTTCCTATTTGAAGGGCCAGTAATTACAGTTTATTAACTTTTTAACTTGTTTTACTGTAAGTATGCAACTTTTTCATGGTTCATATTTTTCCCACTACTTTTACAACTAAAATTCCTTTCACATAGCAAAAATAAGTTCCTTAAAGATGAGCAGAAGCTGGTTGTGATGTACTACACAAGCGCGCAGGTGAGACTTCACTCAAGTAGGGGCTGACTTGTGGCTGGGTTGGTGCCCTCAGCTATTAGAATGGCCACCCGTGTGTAACACTCTGATTTGTGCCTGGGTGAGGTCCCTGGCCTCTGCAATGGTTCTTTTCTATATGCCAGGTTGCTAGGAAACAAGAAGGGAGGGATCCCTAGGAGGATAAAATATGTCTTTTGTTACACTGATAGGCAGTTTCCAACAGAACTTGTACCAACCGTTCCCTTTTAAATGTATATTTCCCTTTTAAGCTTATATTTAAATGTATATGTAGCTTTCAGACACGTGACCATGAAATGCAGTTTGCAAAAGTGGAGGATTGCTTTTATTTTGTTTAATTACACAAATTACTCAGCAAATATAATTTTTTTTCTTTTCCCCAGTATCCCTTTTTGTGCTGGCCTGTCCAGGGTGATGTCTCAGCTTTCCTTCTGAACGCAGCCTTGCTATTCTGATCCTTACTCTGAGAGCGATTTCCCCAGCAGCAGTCCTCAGCTGTTTGGCTATGCCTGCCCCCCACCCCAGTCTTTGGAAAGCAGTTTCATCTTTCTTCGTTCACCTTGTTTGAGGAGCAATGAAATCCAATTATCCTTTACAATGATTTGTGAAGTAGCAAATGGAGTTGACATCTGTTCAGTGAATTCTGAAGACAGACCATTTTTATTTTTCCCCCTATGGAGCTAAAGTCATCACAGATTTTGTCCTTTGGCCTTCCTTTGGTCCCTTGTTAAAGCCTGGTGATAGTCTAAGCAAGGTTGACTTTAAAAATGAAATAACAACAGGGGATAAGACAACAATGCCTTTTCATTATACAGTGGGAGGAGCAGTGTTTGGTCCTAAGAATTTAACAGAGAAATTAGGATAACTAAGCAACATAAGTAAACTACGCACATTCATTATTTGACTGTTGAACTCCTATAATGCGCCAGGTTTTTTCTCTAAGTATGGAGGATAAGGATGCGAAAATACAATTGCTGTATTCTCGTGGGAGCAGACAGAGAAGGCAATGGCACCTCACTCCAGTACTCTTGCCTAGAAAATCCCATGGACAGAGGAGCCTGGTAGGCTGCAGTCCATGGGGTCACTAAGAGTTGGACATGACTGAGTGACTTCACTTTCACTTTTCACTTTCACGCATTGGAGAAGGAAATGGCAACCCACTCCAGTGTTCTTGCCTGGACAGTCCCTGGGGCGGGGGGTCTGGTGGGCTGCCGTCCATGGGGTCACACAGAGTTGGACAGGACTGAAGTGGCTGAGCAGCTGCATCAGGCTGGGAGCAGGTAGATATTACATAACTAATCGATGTATGTGCACGCAGGCTAACTAGACAGCTTCAGGTGTGTCTGACACGTTGCAACACTATGGACTGTAGCCCACCAAGCTCCTCTTTCCATGGGATTCTCCAGGCATGAATACTGAAGTGGGTTGCCTGCCCTCCTCCATGGGATCTTTTTGACCGGGGATTGAACCCACATTCTATAAGCAAGGTAATTACTAATAGTAAAAATTGCTATGAAGTAAGTAGGGGAAACTACCGTGAAACAGAGGGAAGCAAGTGCTACTTCTCCAGGGGGATCATGAAACAATATTTACATTGAATTCTGAACTGAAAGAAGAAAACTGTCCAAGTGCCAGATGCAGATAAAGGGGACCAGAATACAGGACTCTAAAATATGCCACTTTGACGTCAAGATCATTTTACAGCTAAAGACAGTTGAGAAAGAGTAGACAAGAGAGCTCGCTGCCCTTCCCCTTTCTGCCTAAAAGGTGACATAAATTTCCTTTTGGCAGGGTGATATAAATTTTCACTTATACATGAAAGAGGAGAAATATTCTTAATCATTGGAGAGGATACAGCTTTATCAATGGAGTCAGCAGCAGTAATCTCTGGGTAACATACTTTATTAAATAACCCTAACCTACCATATATTCCCTAGTGACTTTTTAAAATAATTTATCTCTTCTAGAAGGTCAGATTTTCCTTTTCCTTTGTGTCTTCACTTCTTCACAGTCATGCTCTTTGTTAAAATAATGTCTAAGTCTCTGATTCTAACTACTTGGCCTTCTCTTCTGTGTATCCTATGTGCACATAAATTTAAAACTATAAATTTGTGTTTTTTCTTCTGTTAATCTATTGTTTGTTAGTTAATTCACAATTCCCAGACACAGAACTTAAGAGGGTAGAGGAACAGTTTTTCCCTCTTATACAGCCAGAGAATATTTCCAAGAAGAGAGTGGGTTGCCATTTCATTCTCCAAGGAACCTTCTCAACCCAGAGATCAAACTCAGATCTCCTGCATTGCAGGCAGATTCTTTACCATCTGAACCTCCAGGGAAGCCCTGACTAACACTCCCAGACACAAAACTTAAGAGGGTAGAGGAAGAGTTTCCCTCTCATACAGCCAGTGAATATTTTCAAAAAGAGAGAAATAGTAAGTAAAAAGTATCTGAATCAAGAGCTACTTTGATATGTTTAAAAGGGGAGAAAAAAAAAAAGAGTAATGGAGGGAAAGTTCCAATAATGGTCAATATAGTCAAAGCTATGGCTTTTCCAGTAGTCATGTATGGATGTGAGAGTTAAACTAGAAAAAAAAGCTGAGTGCTGAAGAATTGATGCTTTTGAACTGTGATGTTGGAAAAGACTCTTGAGAGTTCCTTGGACTGCAAGGAAATCAAACTAATCAATCCTAAAGGAACTCAGTCCTGAATATTCATGGGAAGGACTGATGATGAAGCTGAAACTCTAATATTTTGGCCATCTGATGGGAAGAACTGACTCATTGGAAAAGATCCTGGTGCTGGGAAAGATTGAGGGCAGGAGGAGAAGGGGACAACAGAGGATAAGATGGTTGGATGGCATCACTGATTCGATAGACATGAGTTTGAGCAAGCTCCAGGAGTTGGTGATGGATAGGGAAGCCTGGTGTTCTATATAGTCTGTGGTCTTAGACAGGACTGAGTGACTGAACTGAACTAAACAGCAGGAAGGGTTTGAAATATAGGAAGGGGCCAGATGATGACTTTATCTAATCCATAGGAAGACCCTTTTGTGTGTATACATGTATGTTTATATTTATCTAAGAGTGAGAAGAAACTATTGGGGAAGCTAAATAGAAGAATAACAAATTTTATTTTTTAAAACATTACACTGGTTATTCTGAGAATAGTTGACAGGAGAGGAAGAATGGGAAGAGGTAAAGCCATTTGGGAAAATGACCACAGTGTCAGAAGAAGTTTCTCAGTCTCTTAAAAATGCCCCATGAAAACAGAAACACTAGATAACAGAGCAGAACAGAAACACGTGACCATGATTGTGCCAGTGGTAAAGAACCTTCCTGCCCATGCAGGAGGCATAAGAGACCCAGGTTCAATCCCTGGGTTGGGAAGATCTCCTGGAAAAGGGCATGGCAACCCACTCCAGTCTTCTTGCCTAGAGAATCCCATGGACACAGGAACCAGGTGGGCTATATAGTCCACAGGGTTGCATAGGGTCAGACATGACTGAAGTGACTTACGCACATGGAAAACAAAATCAGATAGGAAGGTACCCCACTGTCACCAAGTGCCTCCAAATATGAGAGAAGCAAAGACAGTCTGTTGCACACTAGAGGGGTGTGTTTATGGAAGAGAGGGAAGGAAAGCAGGGAGGTAGGTCTGTTGGAGACCAGAAGGGGTTTCCACCCCTGGATGAGTGACAGCCTGCAGTAAGGAGGACTGAGGCGGCTAGAACAGTCTAGTCTCTCTTGACTGATTTGCTGGGTTTCTTCCTAAGATTGAGGAGGTTTCTTCTACACTGAGGGCACAGCTCTTGGAGTGGAGCTGATCTCAAGCTGAATGGGGACAATAAAGATGAAGGCAGAAGATCCTTTAGACCAAAGTCAGGACACCGCATTCGACAGTCAACATATTTTTCAACACTATACTCTTAACCCTGGAGAAGGGAACGGTAACCCACTCTAGCATTCTTGCCTGGAGAATCCCATGGACAGAGGAGAGCCAGATGGGCTGCAGTCTATGGGGTCGCAAAGAGTCAGACATGACTGAAAGACTTTCATTCGTACACTTAAAGCCCAACAGGAAGTCTTGTGATACTTGAAAAACTTTTATGATCCTTGCCTCTTTGTTAAAAGTTCTGAAAAACTAATTTCAAATAAAAAGTGCTCACAGTGATAAAACCTCATTGTTGCTTAGAGGGTAAGTGATTATAGAAAAAATGTAGGTGGTAATGATGATATATGTGAGTTTAAAAATATAGTGATTAAAGGAGTCTACAGACTAAACGCTTCTTTAGATAAATCTCATTTAATACATTAAGAAAAACAATGGATTTCTTGATTTATTCACTTTAGTTCCTAGGAAGCTGTAACTAGGAGAAGCTGCCTTACTGAGGTGAGTGCTTTGTAACCACTGCATATCTTTGCGGACTGTTTTATTTAACTATAAATACTGTTTTCAGAGACGTCTGGAGGCTTACACAGTATTTGCATTCACCTTTCCATTCAATTTCAGCAATTCCTTAGCTAATGAAGTACTCATCACAGGAATCCTTGCAGTGTGAGCTAAGGGAAGCAATGTCTGACTGCTTTAATCTTCATTGTCTTAGACTTGAATTTTTGTCAAGCTGAAGTGTTAAGACTTAGATATGGATCCCTAAATGATCATCGTTTGAATCTCTTCTCAGATCATTTTTGTCCCATTTGACCTAATATGCACTGGCCAGCTGTGGTCTCCTTTTACATGCAGACTAACCTTTTTCTACAAATTTTTGTTCAGTGCTTCAGTTGTGTCCAGCTCTTTGTGATCCCATGGACTGCAACATACCACGTTTCCCTGTCCATCACCAACTCCTGGAGCTGTTCACACTCAAGTCCATTGAGTCAGTGATGCTATCTAACCATCTGGTTCTCTGTTGTCCCCTTCTCCCATCTTCAATTTTCCCCAGCATCAGGGTCTTTTCCAGTGAGTCAGTTCTTCACGTCAGGAGACCAAAGTATTGGAGCTTCAGCCTCAGTCCTTCAAATGAATATTCAGGACTGATTTTCTTTAGGATGGACTGGTTTGATCTCCTTGCTGTAAATTTTTGTTACAAAGCCCATAATGTGGGCTACCACACAGAAAGTACTTCCTAAGCTGTTGAGGAAAAAAGTGGAATGGGTAAATTCAAGAGAGAAAATAATTAGGAAGGTATTTAAAGAAATATTAGATGCTCTGAATAATACTTTCTCTGAGTTTTTTGGGCTTCCCTGGTGGCTCACAGGGTAAAGAATTTGCCTGCAATGTGAACTGATCTTAGGGAGCCCTGAGTTCATTTGCTGGATGGGGATGATCCTCTGGAGATGGAAATGGCAACCAGTCCAGTACTGTTGCCTGGAGAATTCCATGGGCAGAGACTGGTGGGCCACAGTCCCGATGTCACAAAGTTTCCTACTTACGTAGACAAATAGCTGCTGCCATGTCTGCACCTCACACAGAAGCTCCCAGGGGTCTTCACTGGAGCCCCACCATGGCTGCCAAAGGACCAAGGGAGCTGTCTGCCCCGGGAAGCCAAGGCTGTAAGGTCTGGGTACCAATGCTCGGAGGCTGCTCCCTCTGCTGGAAGCACAGTCGTCATTTCCACCCTGGGGACAAACCTTCCTTGAACTCGAGTCGCGCCTGCTGGGCTGGGCTCTGGGCCCTGCCGCTTTTCCGCCCACTTCTATCACCGGCCTTCATCTCATTCTCTGTCCTGGTACCTTTTCTGAAGATTCACTGCAAACAGAAAATACCTGAGTTTTAAACATTCCATCCATTTGTCATGGCATGGAGAGCACCATGCTTCCTGCCTTTTGAGTCAGGAAACATGCTCATTCCAACCCTGAAATCTGATCAATATGGATGAAAGGGGAAGTCTGTTAATACCGTGTTGTGCTGACCATAGGTGGGAATCCAAACAGCATGTTATTAATATTATCAAAGACGAAGCTCGTAATCATGCCAGAGATATATGAGCGAACAATGATTTTATTCTGTCCTCAGAAAGCTCATTTTGTGGGGGAGAATTCATATCAATAGACAATAATAAAATAAAAGGAAAGTGCTTCAAGTAAGATAGTAGTTTTCTGTGGAAACAGACTGGAAGGGAGAGTAGCTCTGCTTGCTGGAGGAGAGGAAAGCTTCGCTAAGGACCCTTCTTTTAAGCCGTGTCCAGCTATAAATGTGAGTCCACTGGAAGGAAGAAGGGGGCAGGGTACCCTGGGCATGAGCAAAGACAGCAGAAGGGTCTTCAGTTTGAAATGTGATCCAGCTTCTACTATTCCTTTTGTATATTTCAGGTCTTTACTACAGTCCCCAAACTGCTGTATTTTTCTCTTTAATCCCTTGTTAAAATTTCCCATTTCAACTAGCCACAGACAGCAAGCGTACTGCTCGATGCCCCTGACGCAACATTTTCTGGAGACAGCTTGAGCGCAAAAGGCAATAGGGTCCTCTGTGCTTCTCCGCGTTGCTCCCGACTGAAGCTTCCCAGGAAGACAGCCGGATGGAGACAAGAAAGGCTACCCTCCCTAAGTTTCTTTCAGCCAGAGGCTGCACCCATTGTGAATTACTCTAAGGCGTCAATAGGCACCATGTTTCCACAAGATTTTGCACGCTCTCTGCCCCCTGCTGTGAGCATTTTCTCATCACCATTTAGCTTAGTTTATTTCTGCTGATGAGCAGAAATTCAAAATATCATTTTGGAATTCATTCCTTTAGGTAGCCTTCCCTGAATTTTCAAACCTAGCAGACCATTGCATGTTAGGTGTATCTCTTGTACATCCATTAAACCTCATATTTCTCCCATAAAATAACTCTGCATTATAATTTCTTGTTCAGTTGTCTCTCCTTACCACCTGATGGCAGATTCCTTCAGAGTAAAGACTGTTCTCTTTATCATTAAATTCCCAACATCTACCTTAAAGTCCATGCAAAATCACTCTTGACTAAATATGTGTTAAATAAATTAATGGAATTGTGTAAAATAATACTGGGCCTTCCTGGTGGCTCAGTGGTAAAGAGTCTGCCTGCCAGGGCAGGAGGTGCAGGAGAGGTGGGTTGCGATCTCGGGGTCGAGAAGATACTCTCGAGAAGGAAGTGGCCTCTCCAGCATTCTTGCCTGGGAAGCCCCATGGACAGAGGAGCCTGGAAAGCTCCAGGTAGAGTCCATGGGGTCACAAAAATGTTAGATGCAACCTAGTGAATAAATAATAGCAACAAAATAATATTACCAATAATATCTTTGATTTATTCATTTGTTATTTTCAGATACTTTAATATATATTACCTCAACTTAATTTTAATATAATAATTTCTGAGAGCTATTATTTTCCATATTTTTCAGACAAAGTAACAGACTTGGAGAGGAAAATTGCCAGAGATTTCACTCCTTAAAATGGGGTCACTTTGGAGCCTCTAGAAAGGACTTATTTTTCCCTAATATGCTTCAGTTTATAAATCATTTAACCTAATAACACTGCACTGCTATATTCTGTAAGAGCTCTATCAAATCCATCTTTTTTTCCCCTGGAAACGGAAAAATGCCTTTGCCAAGAGTCAATAAACAGGTATCTCAAGTGGTTCCACCTTGAGAAGTAGACATCAGAAGCTTCGAGAAACATTTAACCTTGACATTCTTCTATCCTAATTGACAAGCCTGATGTTGGTAACTTGCTGAGATAAGAGGGATTTTCCATGTATAATATGCAGGTCATTGGTTTTAAGTTGGGCCCGTTATAATCTATTGGAGTCCTGACAGTTCTAGGTGATATAAAGAAGAAAGATTGGTTTTATTAGGCGATTTCCCCATCTTGGCGGTGCTACTTTAATAGATAATAATGGTTAACAACTTGATGACATTTCCCTGATTTTATTTTAGCATTTGGAAGGTGATGAATTCTAGGACTAACTAATGTTAGAATGAGCTCATCGCTCAGAACAGTGAGCCTGGGAGTTGCAAAAAGTCCATTTTTCCTTAACTTTAGCCTCATGGCTTTAGCTTTGTTCCTCTCCAAGTACAACCTGACATTTGTGTCCTATTGGTTGAGAGCTCTTGGAAGCAATTAGGAGTACACTTGGATACCCATCCAAATATTCTAACTTAATATAGTTCAACAGAAACAGAAGGCTGAAGTGGTTTGCCAAGTTTGGAAAGAAAGTTTTTGATGCCAGTTCATACTTAGAGCCAGGCTTCTGTGTAAGCAGCTTGGTGACCTCCTTTACTGGTTAAATTTCAGGGGCATACATAAGCTACCTTGCCCCTCAGGAGCTCCTCTAGTTTCTTTCCAAATCCCAGAACTGAAAGATGGGAAGAAACCTTCATGTCATGATTAGAGATGAGATTGCAAGCAGGCACAGCAATACTCACACCTTGGCTTATGTTTATGTTTCGACATATGTGATTGTAACAGACCTTCCTCTTTGGTCTTTGATAGGGTTAGGAGTGAAGGAACATCAGAGCCCTGGTCAGCTGAAAGCAGAGAGGGGAAAGCTGGTGCCCTGAGGACGAAATGGCTATTTTATACTGTTTCAAAGAGCTCCCCCTGTCTACTCCCGTTCATCTCTGTTCTTCTTTTTTTCCTTTGTCCACAGAATCACCTCTCCCCAAACTCTCTCTGCAGCTTTTATATTAGGGCTTGTCCTTCATTTATAAGGGCTGATAAGGTAGGAAGAGGGCTTCCCTGGCAGCTCAGGTGCTAAAGAATCTGCCTGCAATACAGGAGACCCCAGTTTGATTCCTGAATTGGGAAGATCTCCTAGAGAAGGGATGGGCTATCCCATTCCAGTATTCTTAGGCTTCCCTGGTGGCTCAGCTGGTAAAGAATCTGCCTGCAATGAGAGACCTGGGTTCAATCCCTGGGTTTGGAAGATCCCTTGGAGGAGGGCATGCCAACCCATTCCAGCATTCCTGCCTGCAGAATCCCCATGGAGAGAGGTGCCTTGCAGGCTACAGTCCATGAGGTCACAAAAGAGTCGGACACAACAGAGTGACTAAGCATATCACAGCAAAGTTGGAAGAATTCTAAGAATAACCCCTAGTGACCCTTCCCTTTGAGTATGGATGAAACTTGTGAATATGATGACGTATTATCTGTGATTATCCTATGATTATATTACCACAGGTGGTGCAGTGGTAAAGAATCCACCTGCCAATGCAGGAGAGATGCAAGAGACCTGGGTTCGATCCCTGGGTCAGGAAGATCCCTGAGGAAAGAAATGGCAACCCACTCCAGTATTCTTGCCTGGAAAATTCCATGGACAGAGGACCCTGGTGGGCTATAATTGAGGGAGTTGCAAAGAGGTGAGCATGACTGGGCACTCGCAGACACATATTACCACATACAGTAAGTCCTTGAACCTAAATTAATCATGCGAATGCTTCAAAGCAGAATTTTCTCCAACTTGTGGCAGAAGGAGAAATCAGTGATGCAAGTATAAGAGATAGAATGTATTGCTGTGGCTTTTGAAGGTGATGAGGGCACATGATAAGGAATTCTAGTGGCCTTTGGAAGCAGAGAGTGGCTGAAGGTGTTCCTCCAGAAAGGAAGTGGGAGCCTCCTTCCTGTAACTACAAGCAACTAGATTCTTCCGACAGCTGAACAAACGCGTAAGAGGATTCTTCCCGAATCCTACAGCTAAGAGCCCAGGCCAGGAAACACCTTGATTTCAGCCTGTGAGACTCTAATCCGAGAGCCCATTTGAACTGACCTGGACTCCTGACCCACAGAACTCTGAGGTAACACATGGAAATCATTTTAATTGCCAGGTCTGTGGTAGCTGATTACACAACAATAGAACACTAACATAAACAACAATTTCTTCCTCATCCATGGAAATATTTTTCAATTTGTACTGCAATTCACAAATACAAATTTTCAGCTGTTAAAAAAACATATTGTCTATAATTTTGTTGTTAATGAAGTTTTACTGTGTTCTGTTCAGTTTTGACTATGAATTCTCTGTACAGGTAAACTGCCTGCCTACCTGGAAGACCCGGGTTCAGTCCCTGGGTTGGGAAGATACCCTGGAGAAGGAAATGGCAACCCACTCCAGTATTCTTGTCTGGAAAATCCCATGGATGGAGGAGCCTGGTAGGATATAGTCCATGGGGTCGCAAAGAGTTGGACATGACTGAGCGACTTCACTTTCTTTTTTCTTCTCTGGACTTAAATTCCCCCTCCCCCCCCCTCAAAGAGCACTGCCATAGATACCTTTGTACCAATAGCGTTAGTAAGCATTGAAAAGTGTGGTGATACTTAAATTATTATGTGTGTTTCATCATAACCATTATTATCACTTGGAGGGGCTAGATTTTTTTTTCAACTATAAAGAGTTGAGGGACTTTCTTAAAGATATACAAGATCCACTGATGCTCAGTCTGGGTGAAAAAGAGAACTACCCCATAATAGCACATTGATATTTTAGTGAAGGATTAGGTGGGAGGGGACTTTTAAACCTCAATTAATTTTTGTCATCTATATCATTTTCTGGTAAACAGCAAGTTATCGAACTTTATTTTTCAGAGATGAAAGCAAATCCGGGAAGGTAAAATAACCTGTACAAAACTGTACCATTGTTATGGGAGTGGAATCAATTTTAAGGGTCAGAGCTCCTTCAGTATTATGCTTTTCTATCTCTGGTCTTTTTCAGGCCTCCCAGATTATAAACTCAGTGTATCACAGTCTCAATTCTTCTAGGGCAAAGAGGATTCCCCAGAATTGAATGCATCTAAGAATTGCTTATAAAAGCCACTGGTGTCAGTATCACTCGTTATCTTTCCAAAGGCAGTGAGTTCTGGATTATTTCTAAAAGATCCTGTCTGTGCCTTTGGAAGCAGAGAAATCACACCCGTCACCCACCCACTCCTCACCTTGAAGAGTCACCAAAGACTCCTAACATACATGCATCTGGGTAAAAAACACATTTAAAGGCCACAGGATACATCAGTAATGTTATGTTTCTAATAACAGGAAAAAATGTGTAGAAAAAGTTTAAGATAAGAGTGAATAAAATCACTGATTGATGATCAAAGTATAATAAGGTGTTTCCTTGCATCTTCTAGTCAAGGAATTAAAAGTTAAGATTATGTATTACAGTACTTGAACCTGATTGTACACCACTAGCACTTGGAGGGCTTGTTAAACTACAGCTTACGAGATCACACACCTAAAGCTCCTGGTTCAATAG
Organism: Madoqua kirkii; assembly: GCA_006408675.1. Lineage (NCBI taxonomy): Eukaryota > Metazoa > Chordata > Mammalia > Artiodactyla > Bovidae > Madoqua > Madoqua kirkii. Next base: position 58,318 of record SJYC01128995.1, on the reverse strand, counting down.
ACTTGGGCAAGACCATGAATTGGTAACTATAACCCTCTCCGAGGTGATGCTGTGTGCTGCTGCTGCGGATCTGAAAATCACACTTTGAGAAGTACTGGGGTACTGAAACTGCTCAGCTATAGGCTCCAGTCCATGGGGTCGCTGAGGGTCGGACACAACTGAGCGACTTCCCTTTCACTTTTCACTTCCATGCATTGGAGAAGGAAATGGCAACCCACTCCAGTGTTCTTGCCTGGAGAATCCCAGGGATGGGGGAGCCTGGTAAGAGGCCACCTACGGGGTCGCACAGAGTTGGACACGACTGAAGCAACTCAGCAGCAGCAGCAGTGTGACAACAGGAGGATTTAGGGCCTTTCATAGCATCATGAGAAGTAAGGTTGTAAATAATAACATCCCTAGGAAAAGGGAAATGGTTTACTTATTTTCCAAAAATTTACTGAGGATTTTATGTGGCTCTTTCTGCCATCATGGATAAAGTTAATAATAAATCATTTCCCAATCAGAGACAGAGGAACACAACAAAATATAGTGTTTTACCTCTCAATATGGGCTTCCTTGGTGGCTCAGAGGTTAAAGTGTCTGCCTGCAATGCAGGAGACCTGGGTTCAATCCCTGGGTCAAGAAGATCCCCTGGAGAAGGAAGTGGCAACCCACTCCAGTATTATTGCCTGGAGAATCCCATGGACAGAGAAGCCTGGTGGACTCCAGTCCACGGGGTCGAAAAGAGTCGGACACGACTGAGCAACTTCACTTCACTTCACTTCCTAACTCTCAATACAGATGTGGAGCGCACTGTATGGTGCTACCCAAAATATCCAAAAGAATGGCTCATGAGTTGATTAACTTGCAAAAGAGCAGCCTCTACCTAGAGAAATAACTCCAGTCCACGGGGTCGAAAAGAGTCGGACACGACTGAGCAACTTCACTTCACTTCACTTCCTAACTCTCAATACAGATGTGGAGCGCACTGTATGGTGCTACCCAAAATATCCAAAAGAATGGCTCATGAGTTGATTAACTTGCAAAAGAGCAGCCTCTACCTAGAGAAATACACGTTTAGATGGTATGCTAGGCACAATTCATTATTTTATCTGATATGTATACACATATGTGTGCATGCAACCTTAAAGTTAAATGTTACTAACCTTTGATTACTCTAGATTTTATCTCTGCCTACTTACTCAGGCACATAGCTCAAAGGTCCACTTATTCCTTGTTCCATTATCAAATTTTCTCTATTATCAAAAAATTGAAGTATTGGATCACTTCCAACAGTGGAGCTGCATACTATAATCTTCCAGTCTGAGAAAATGATCCTTTCTTTTGGCTAACTTCAAAAACCCTGTAGCGGCAACTCTTGTCTCTCTTCTGCTCTACAGCAACTTCTTAAAAATCTATACCTATTTGCCAATTTCCCTTTTGGACTTTTGCTAGATTGAAAGCCACCACTCCACCTAAATTGTTCTTATCAGTCAATGACTTCTCTTGTGTTATATCAGCTCATAGCTACGAGTGCTTGTCACAGTACATCACTGCCTTCTACTCCAAATGTAGATCTACCTTGAAACACTTCCTTTCCTTGGCTCCTGGGCCATCATAATATTCTAACTATAATAATCTCATACCTTACTGATTACTTCCTCTAAGTTTCTTTGCAAATTCTACTTCATCTTCATGCCTTTAAAAATATGAACTATATATTTGGGGAAAAGTTAGAAAGTTTTTGTATGTAAATTATGTTTATAGTTGCATGAATTTTTGCAAATATATATACCGTGTTTCCTTCACCTTGGGAATTTCCTGTAGACTACTGAAGTAACTATTCTCCTGACTTCTATAATCATAAATAGCTTTGACTGTTTTTGACCTTCTCACAAATAGAAAATATAGTATATAATCTGACCTCTTTTGTTCGGCATATGCTTTTGAGTGCTATCTTTAGGTTTATCCATATTGGAGCATATAAGAGCAGCTCATTCTTATTGTTTAGTATCACATTGTATGCTGTTTCTTCTTTGTATATGGATGGACATTTGAGTTGCTTCTGGCATTTGGCTCTGATGAATGTAGCAACTCTGAGCATTCTTGGGGAAGCCTTTGTCTGGGCATCTGTTTTTATTTCCATTGGCTAAATATGTAGGAATGAGTTTGCTGGATTGTTGAGTAGCGATATATTTAATTTTATATGAAGTTGACAGTTTTCCAAAATTGAAGTAACATTTAGACTCCTATGAAAGTGAAAGGAAGTAAAAGTCGCTCAGTTGTGTCTGACTCTTTGCCACCCCATGGGCTATACAGTCCATGGAATTCTTCAGGCCAGAATACTGGAGTGAGTAGCTGTTCCCTTCTCCAGGGGATCTTCCCAATCCAGGGATTGAACCCAGGTATCCCATATCACAGGAAGATTCTTTACCAGTTAAGCCACAGGAAAGCCCAAGATCCCCATGTGCAAGTACAAAGGTTAACATTTCTTATTTGAATTAAGTTTTGCTTACTGAAGTATAGGTGTTTTGGTAAAGAATCCACCTGCAATGCAGGAGACCCCAGTTCGATTCCTGGGTTGGGAAGATCCTCTGGAGAGGGAGAGGCTACCCACTCCAGTATTCTTGGGCTTCCCTTGTGGCTCAACTGGTAAAGAATCCATCATCAATGTGGGAGACCTGGCTTTGATCCCTGGGTTGGGAAGACCCCTTGGAGAAGGGAAAGGCTGCCCACTCCAGTATTCTGGCCTGGAGAATCCCATGGACTGTATAGCCCATGGGGTTGCAAAGAGTCGGACACGACGGAGCGACTTTCACCCCCACTTTCACAGGTATTTTACCATGCTTCTGCTGTGTAGCAAAATGAGTCAGTTATGTGTATACATATATCCACTTCTTTTTTTAGATTTCCTTCCAATTTATGTCACCACAGAGCACTGAGTAAAGTTCCCTGTTCTCAAGAGTTGGTTCTTATTAGTTATCTATTTTATATTAATACACATGTATCTACATCAATCTCAATCTCCCAATTCCTCCCTCTTTCCCCTCCCCACCTTGGTACTGTAAATTTGTTCTTCACATCTATGACTCTGTTTCTGCTTTGCAAATAAGTTCATCTTTACCATTTTTCTAGGTTCCACATACAAGCAATATTATACATTATTTATTTCTGACTTACTGCCCTCTTTATGACAATCTCTAGGTCCATCCATGTCCCTGCACATGGCACTATTTTGTTCCCTTTTTAGTGGCTGGGTAATATTCTGTTGTATATATGTATCACATCTTTATCCATTCATCTGTTGATGGACATTTAGCTTGCTTCCATGTCCTAATTAGTGTAAATGGTTGCATTGAACATTAGGGTGCATATATCTTTTTCAAGTTTGGGTTTCTTGGGATTAATACTCAGGAATAGGATTGCTAGATGATATGGAAACTTTATTTTTAGTTTTTTAAGGACGCTCCATACTCTTCTGCATAGTGGAGTACCAATTTACATTCCCACCAACTGTACAGAGGAGTTCCCTTTTCTCCTCACCCTCCTAGAATTTATCTGTAGATTTTTCGATGATGGCCATTGTGACGTGTGAGGTGATATCTCATTGTAGTTTTGATTTGCATTTCTCTGTTAATTAGTGACACTGAGGATCTTTTCATATATTTGGTCAACATGATGTCTTTGGAGAAATGTCTTGCTTTCTTCGTCATCGATTAGGTGGCAGGAGGAGAAATGGCCAAGAGAGGACGGTATGGTTGGGTGGCACCACCCACTCAATGGCCAAGAGTTTGAGCAAACTCCAGGAGATGGCGAAGGACAGGGAAAGGGCTCACGCCTCAGTCCATGGGGTCACAGAGTCGGACACAACTGGGCGACTAGGCACAGCACAGCACAAGCTATTTATATTTAATGTAATTACTAATTTGGCTAGCTTTTCAAGGGTACCATCTTGCTACTTGTTTATATGTCCCATCTGTTTATTCCTTTGTTTCTCCTTTTCTGTATATGTTTGAATTAATTGAGTAGTTTTTAGTATTCAGCTTTGTCTCTCTGTTGTTCTTTACTATGCCTTTGTTTTATTTTCGTCTTTGTGATTGCTCTAGGGAATAGAATAGGCATCCTTAACCCGTCTTAGTTTACTTCTAAACAATAAAACTTTAGAAATGAGAAAAAAGCCTTAGAACAGTATAATTCCATTTAACCCTAGTTTTGTCCCTTTTACTTTTGTTATTCTACATTTTATTTTTACCTGTATACATTTTACCTATATAAATATATTTTCACCTATTATATTTTTTTCACTTCTAGGTATTGGAGAGGTCTAGAAATGAACCCTTGGGTCTTCTCTCTTTTCAATCTATACACACTTTCTTATTGGTCTGATGCAGACTCATGGCTTTAAATACGCTGAGGACCCCCGAGTTATATATATATCCCTAACCTCTCCTGTGAATTTCAGACTCGTGAATTGAAGCTAATACTTGACATATTAGTTTTGATTTCTAATAGGAGTCCACATTTCCTCCTAAAAGTATTGTTTTAATCTCTGACATAAATCACAACAACATCTTTTTCAAACCATCTCCCTGAATAATGAAAAAGAAAAAGTGAAAATAAACAAATGGGTACCTACTTAAATTCAAAAGCTTTTGCACAGCAAAGGAAACAATAAACAAAACAAAAAGGCAACCAAAGATTGGAAGAAAATATTTACAGATGATATGATTAGTCTCCAAAATTTACAAATAGCTTAAGACACTTAATAGCATCAAAACAAAGAATGCACTCAATAAATGGGCAGAAGACCTGAATAGACATTTCTCTAAAGAGGATATATGGATGGTCAAAAGGCACATGAAAAGATGTTCAACGTTGCTAGTTACTAGAAAATGCAAATCAAGACTACAGGGAGATATCCACATCAGTCAGAAAGGCCATCATCAAAATATGCACAAACAAGAAAATGCTGGAGAGGGTGTGGAGAGAAGGGAACTTTCCAGTACTCTGTTGGCGGGAATGTAGATTGGTATAGCCACTGAGCAGAACAGTATGGAGGTTCCTGAAAAAACTGAAAAGAGCTACAATATGACCCTGAAATCCCAGTCCTGGGCATATATCCAAAAGAAAAATGGCCTGAAAAAAATCCATGCACCCCAAGGTTCACTGCAGCACTGTTTACAATAGTCAAGACATGGAAACAATCTAAATTTCCATCGACAGATGAATGGATAAAGAAAATGTGGTACATATATACAAAGGAATATTGCTCAGCCATTAAAAAGAATGAAATAGGGCCATTTGCAGCAACATGGATAAACCTAGACAGTGTCATACTGAATGAAGTCAGACAGAAAAGGAGAAATATCCTTTATATGTGGAATCTAAAAAGAAGCAATACAAACAAACTTAATTACAAAACAGAAAGAGACTCACACACTTAGACAATGAACTCACAGATGCTGGGAGGAAGTAATAGTTAAGGACTTTGGAAAAGCCGTGTACACACTTCTACATTTGAAATGGATAACCAACAAGAATCTATTGTATAGCACACAGGACTCTGCTCAGTGCTATGCACTAGCCTGGATCAGGCTGGTGGTTTGGGGGAGAATGGATATATGTATATGGATGACAGAGTCCCTTCACTGTTCACCTGAAACTACTGCAGCATTGTTAATCAGCTATACCCCAATACAAAATGGTTTTTGTGTTTAAAAAAATTAAATTAAAAAAGTATTGTTCTTGCAATATTCCCCATTTCCTTTAACTGTAACTTCATTCTTACCGTCGCTCAGAACCGAACCCTGCTGTCCTTGACGACCCTTCCCTCTCATGTCTGTATCTGCACCTTCAATATATCTGATCTCTTTGATCCTCCACGTGTGTCTAGAATCTGCTCATCACTCCCACGACGACTCCTCTGACTCATGTCACTTCCAAAAATAAAATAGCCATTGCTTGTGTTGTAATCACCTTGATCATAAGAAAATTAGTTATTCTCAAATGTCCTCATCCTTACTTTGTCTGCCCACACACTTTTCAAGAATGTTCCTTCGCCAGTGAAAGTTGGTTCTTATTAGCTATCTATTTTTTATTAATACACATGTATCTACATCAATCTCAATCTCCCAATTCCTCCCTCTTTCCCCTCCCCACCTTGGTACTGTAAATTTGTTCTTCACATCTATGACTCTGTTTCTGCTTTGCAAATAAGTTCATCTTTACCATTTTTCTAGGTTCCACATACAAGCAATATTATACATTATTTATTTCTGACTTACTGCCCTCTTTATGACAATCTCTAGGTCCATCCATGTCCCTGCACATGGCACTATTTTGTTCCCTTTTTAGTGGCTGGGTAATATTCTGTTGTATATATGTATCACATCTTTATCCATTCATCTGTTGATGGACATTTAGCTTGCTTCCATGTCCTAATTAGTGTAAATGGTTGCATTGAACATTAGGGTGCATATATCTTTTTCAAGTTTGGGTTTCTTGGGATTAATACTCAGGAATAGGATTGCTAGATGATATGGAAACTTTATTTTTAGTTTTTTAAGGACGCTCCATACTCTTCTGCATAGTGGAGTACCAATTTACATTCCCACCAACTGTACAGAGGAGTTCCCTTTTCTCCTCACCCTCCTAGAATTTATCTGTAGATTTTTCGATGATGGCCATTGTGACGTGTGAGGTGATATCTCATTGTAGTTTTGATTTGCATTTCTCTGTTAATTAGTGACACTGAGGATCTTTTCATATATTTGGTCAACATGATGTCTTTGGAGAAATGTCTTGCTTTCTTCGTCATCGATTAGGTGGAGGAGGAGAAATGGCCAAGAGAGGACGGTATGGTTGGGTGGCACCACCCACTCAATGGCCAAGAGTTTGAGCAAACTCCAGGAGATGGTGAAGGACAGGGAAAGGGCTCACGCCTCAGTCCATGGGGTCACAGAGTCGGACACAACTGGGCGACTAGGCACAGCACAGCACAAGCTATTTATATTTAATGTAATTACTAATTTGGCTAGCTTTTCAAGGGTACCATCTTGCTACTTGTTTATATGTCCCATCTGTTTATTCCTTTGTTTCTCCTTTTCTGTATATGTTTGAATTAATTGAGTAGTTTTTAGTATTCAGCTTTGTCTCTCTGTTGTTCTTTACTATGCCTTTGTTTTATTTTCGTCTTTGTGATTGCTCTAGGGAATAGAATAGGCATCCTTAACCCGTCTTAGTTTACTTCTAAACAATAAAACTTTAGAAATGAGAAAAAAGCCTTAGAACAGTATAATTCCATTTAACCCTAGTTTTGTCCCTTTTACTTTTGTTATTCTACATTTTATTTTTACCTGTATACATTTTACCTATATAAATATATTTTCACCTATTATATTTTTTTCACTTCTAGGTATTGGAGAGGTCTAGAAATGAACCCTTGGGTCTTCTCTCTTTTCAATCTATACACACTTTCTTATTGGTCTGATGCAGACTCATGGCTTTAAATACGCTGAGGACCCCCGAGTTATATATATATCCCTAACCTCTCCTGTGAATTTCAGACTCGTGAATTGAAGCTAATACTTGACATATTAGTTTTGATTTCTAATAGGAGTCCACATTTCCTCCTAAAAGTATTGTTTTAATCTCTGACATAAATCACAACAACATCTTTTTCAAACCATCTCCCTGAATAATGAAAAAGAAAAAGTGAAAATAAACAAATGGGTACCTACTTAAATTCAAAAGCTTTTGCACAGCAAAGGAAACAATAAACAAAACAAAAAGGCAACCAAAGATTGGAAGAAAATATTTACAGATGATATGATTAGTCTCCAAAATTTACAATAGCTTAAGACACTTAATAGCATCAAAACAAAGAATGCACTCAATAAATGGGCAGAAGACCTGAATAGACATTTCTCTAAAGAGGATATATGGATGGTCAAAAGGCACATGAAAAGATGTTCAACGTTGCTAGTTACTAGAAAATGCAAATCAAGACTACAGGGAGATATCCACATCAGTCAGAAAGGCCATCATCAAAATATGCACAAACAAGAAAATGCTGGAGAGGGTGTGGAGAGAAGGGAACTTTCCAGTACTCTGTTGGCGGGAATGTAGATTGGTATAGCCACTGAGCAGAACAGTATGGAGGTTCCTGAAAAAACTGAAAAGAGCTACAATATGACCCTGAAATCCCAGTCCTGGGCATATATCCAAAAGAAAAATGGCCTGAAAAAAATCCATGCACCCCAAGGTTCACTGCAGCACTGTTTACAATAGTCAAGACATGGAAACAATCTAAATTTCCATCGACAGATGAATGGATAAAGAAAATGTGGTACATATATACAAAGGAATATTGCTCAGCCATTAAAAAGAATGAAATAGGGCCATTTGCAGCAACATGGATAAACCTAGACAGTGTCATACTGAATGAAGTCAGACAGAAAAGGAGAAATATCCTTTATATGTGGAATCTAAAAAGAAGCAATACAAACAAACTTAATTACAAAACAGAAAGAGACTCACACACTTAGACAATGAACTCACAGATGCTGGGGGGAAGTAATAGTTAAGGACTTTGGAAAAGCCGTGTACACACTTCTACATTTGAAATGGATAACCAACAAGAATCTATTGTATAGCACACAGGACTCTGCTCAGTGCTATGCACTAGCCTGGATCAGGCTGGTGGTTTGGGGGAGAATGGATATATGTATATGGATGACAGAGTCCCTTCACTGTTCACCTGAAACTACTGCAGCATTGTTAATCAGCTATACCCCAATACAAAATGGTTTTTGTGTTTAAAAAAATTAAATTAAAAAAGTATTGTTCTTGCAATATTCCCCATTTCCTTTAATGTAACTTCATTCTTACCGTCGCTCAGAACCGAACCCTGCTGTCCTTGACGACCCTTCCCTCTCATGTCTGTATCTGCACCTTCAATATATCTGATCTCTTTGATCCTCCACGTGTGTCTAGAATCTGCTCATCACTCCCACGACGACTCCTCTGACTCATGTCACTTCCAAAAATAAAATAGCCATTGCTTGTGTTGTAATCACCTTGATCATAAGAAAATTAGTTATTCTCAAATGTCCTCATCCTTACTTTGTCTGCCCACACACTTTTCAAGAATGTTCCTTCGCCAGTGAAACTTGTGCTGTTATCATCCTATGGAAGGAACCCTCGTTGCCTCAGGGCGACAACAAGAGTTTTCCCACTTCTGGTCACTCACTGGGTTAAACTTGAGTCTCAGGTGGCAGGCTGGGATAGACACGTAATAGGTGCTAGAGAGGGCTTCTCTTGGCCTCTTGTAAAATGACACCCATATGCATGCTTTGAACTCTCTAGTACCCTCTCGTTTCTGCCCCAATGTTGTTCCAAATCACTTTATTGACTTGAATGAGTTTCCATCAGTGCTGCTTAGCTCTGTCCTACCATTAACCTAGTATAGTATACAGTCCCTGATTCTCCCCAATCTTGAGCTAAACATATAACTTTTTTGCTTCCATTTTTGTCCTAGGGCTGAAAGGAACTGGGAATGTCCCTCTCTCTCTTCCCAAATCTCTATTCACCTTCTAGCTACCTGCAACCACTCTAAACTCTCCACAATCTCCATACTCCTTGTTACTTCTGAGCTCCTTAAATAAAATTTTCAACTTAAGCCTGACCAGCTATAGCTCAACTATTCAGATACACAGAAAACAATGACGTATATCTGAGTAATTTTTTTCACCTGCCTATTTGGCATCATCTAGATGGAGGAGCCTGGTAGGCTGCACTCCATGGGGTCACTAAGAGTCACACACAACTGAGCGACTTCACTGTCATGCATTGGAGAAGAAAATGGCAACCCACTCCATGGTGGTTTGGGGGAGAATGGATATATGTATATGGATGACAGAGTCCCTTCACTGTTCACCTGAAACTACTGCAGCATTGTTAATCAGCTATACCCCAATACAAAATGGTTTTTGTGTTTAAAAAAATTAAATTAAAAAAGTATTGTTCTTGCAATATTCCCCATTTCCTTTAACTGTAACTTCATTCTTACCGTCGCTCAGAACCGAACCCTGCTGTCCTTGACGACCCTTCCCTCTCATGTCTGTATCTGCACCTTCAATATATCTGATCTCTTTGATCCTCCACGTGTGTCTAGAATCTGCTCATCACTCCCACGACGACTCCTCTGACTCATGTCACTTCCAAAAATAAAATAGCCATTGCTTGTGTTGTAATCACCTTGATCATAAGAAAATTAGTTATTCTCAAATGTCCTCATCCTTACTTTGTCTGCCCACACACTTTTCAAGAATGTTCCTTCGCCAGTGAAACTTGTGCTGTTATCATCCTATGGAAGGAACCCTCGTTGCCTCAGGGCGACAACAAGAGTTTTCCCACTTCTGGTCACTCACTGGGTTAAACTTGAGTCTCAGGTGGCAGGCTGGGATAGACACGTAATAGGTGCTAGAGAGGGCTTCTCTTGGCCTCTTGTAAAATGACACCCATATGCATGCTTTGAACTCTCTAGTACCCTCTCGTTTCTGCCCCAATGTTGTTCCAAATCACTTTATTGACTTGAATGAGTTTCCATCAGTGCTGCTTAGCTCTGTCCTACCATTAACCTAGTATAGTATACAGTCCCTGATTCTCCCCAATCTTGAGCTAAACATATAACTTTTTTGCTTCCATTTTTGTCCTAGGGCTGAAAGGAACTGGGAATGTCCCTCTCTCTCTTCCCAAATCTCTATTCACCTTCTAGCTACCTGCAACCACTCTAAACTCTCCACAATCTCCATACTCCTTGTTACTTCTGAGCTCCTTAAATAAAATTTTCAACTTAAGCCTGACCAGCTATAGCTCAACTATTCAGATACACAGAAAACAATGACGTATATCTGAGTAATTTTTTTCACCTGCCTATTTGGCATCATCTAGATGGAGGAGCCTGGTAGGCTGCACTCCATGGGGTCACTAAGAGTCACACACAACTGAGCGACTTCACTGTCATGCATTGGAGAAGAAAATGGCAACCCACTCCAGTGTTCTTGCCTGGAGAATCCTAGGGACAGGGGAGCCTGGTGGGCTGCCGTCTATGGGGTCGCACAGAATCAGACAGACTGAAGAGACTTAGCAGCAGTAGCAGATACTCAGCTATTTCCAAGCCCCACCCTCATCCCTTCCCAGTCTGACTCTGTTCCTTAGATGTGATCTAAAAGAGAAGATAGACAACTGAGAAATGGAATATTTCTTGCCATATGTGTAAACAAAGGATGTCCCGGGCATCAGTGACTGCAGCCCCCAACCTTAGCCAGTGAACCCTGAGGAAACTCAGGAAGGAAAAGAATACCTGCCATCTAGCAGGTATTAAGCTGTAGCCACTCCCTACAGTGAGCCCTGAAGAAACTAGGGTGTGAGAATATCTGGCCCCAGATAGCTGAAGTGCACATCAAAGAAGTGATTTCAATGAGCCCAGACTTTTATATCTTCCCACACATAGAAAAGCACTAAATTCCTTAACTTGAGATATCTGTTGTTTTTTAAATAACAGTAATCTTTTGATGTTCAGACTACCTACTCTTTGCTGCAAAACTTCTTTATAAACTGTCTCCCCCTCTTGCCTCAGGGTTACTTGAGGTGCTGACTCCTTGGCTTGAAGTCCTCAATTTTTCTGTTAAATAAAACCTAACTTTCAACTTTTAGATTGCACATAGTTTTGTGGGTTTTTTTTTCAGTTGATACAACATTGATTTGATATTAGATATTCTGCTAGACACTTGAAAAGCACTATAATTTTGCTATTCTTTTTAGTGAAATAGACTCCTTTTACCAATTAGCATTTACATGTTTCTTTATACTTAGATTGGAGAAGGAAATGGCAACCCACTCCAGTATTCTTGCCTGGAGAATCCCATGGAGGGAGGAACCTGGTAGGGTACAGTCCATGGGGTCGCAATGAATTGGACATGACTGAGCGACTTCAGTTCACTTTACTTCACTTTATACTTAGATAGGACTTCCCTGGTGGCTCAGACGGTAAAGCGTCTGTCTATAATGCAGGCAGACCTGGGTTCAATCCCTGGGTTGGGAAGATCCCCTGGAGAAGGAAATGACAGTCCACTCCTGTACTATTGCCTGGAAAATCCCATGGACAGAGGAGCCTAGTAAGCTAAACTCCATGGGGTTGCAAAGAGTTGGACACAACTGAGCAACTTCACTTTATACCTGACAAAGAATTTTCACATTTTTTTTTTCCAGGAAATGATGGGTGACATAGATAAGGCAATGCTTATCTGATCACCCATTTTTAAGATAAGGAGTCTGAATCTCAAGGTGGTGAAGAAGCTCTGCCAGTGTCACTCAGCTAATAAGTCCAGAGCTGAGACATAAACTATATTTTTCAAACCTGGGAAGTGTTGTGTGACAGGGCTAAACTTGATCCTTTTGCAGAGGAGAGACAACAGCATCCGTGGGAGTTGAATTCAGGGGTCTGGATGACTGCGCAGCAGTTCCACTGTGCTCTTTATCATCTGTTGGCTGCCTTGGCTGCCCATCTCTGTGATTTGGATGGGGTTTCGATGGCAATGTTTATTCCGTCCCATGCATTACATTTTGTGGGAGTCATTTACTTGGGCTTTGGGGTTCAGCAGAACATACGTAAGTTACACACCTTTGCTCCCTGTGGCCACTGGAGAAAACTTCAGCATGAGGAAGGCCCTTCAGTTCCCAGAAGTTTCAACCCTAGACATAATGACTGTAGACTGGAGCCTTATCAAGGGCTATTTCCCCTTGTTACCTAACAGGGGAACCATTTATCTTCCAGGCAGACATCAAGCTTCTGACAATATTCTTTTATGATGTTATCTTGAGTGAGATAATTTGATCTGATAAATGCAAATGCATAAGATTGGCAGTTACTACAATTTCTCCCTTTTAAAAGGATTTGAATTTTTAAAGGGAATTGAGTTTAGGTGAATAATGTCAGATTCCTGAGTCCTTTAACAGGAACAGTAACCTTGAAACCTTCTGAATGCTGAATTCCAGGAACTAGTCTCTATCCCTCATTTAAAGTCTCCCAGAACCTCATGCGTGTCTATGTGACACTCAGGCCCTACCATCAAGTCAATGAGTAGATACAGTAGAATAAGGAAAACTACAGATGCGCTATTATTTAGAGTAAAAAATAACCATGTGATCAGTTGTAGGTTTCACTGTGACTTAACTAGCTAGAACTAACGGAACGGTTTACCTCAGATTGGGACTTGAGATTGGAACTAATAGAGCTTTGCCAAGAGAATGCACTGGTCATAGCAAACACCCTCTTCCAACAACACAAGAGTCTACACATGGACATCATCAGATGGTCAACACCAAAATCACATTGATTATATTCTTTGCAGCCAAAGATGGAGAAGCTCTATACAATTGGCAAAAAACAAGACCAGGAGCTGACTGTGGCTCAGATCATGAACTCCTTATTGCCAAATTCAGACTTAAATTGAAGAAAGTAGGGAAAACCACTAGGCCATAAAGGTATGACCTAAATCAAATCCCTTATGATTATACAGTGTAAGTGAGAAATGGATTTAAGGGACTAGATCTGATGGAGTGCCTGATGAACTAGGGATGGAGGTTTATAACATTGTACAGGAGGCAGTGATCAAGATCATAACCAAGAAAAAGAAATGCAAAAAAGCAAAATGGCTGTCTCAGGAGGCCTTACAAATAGCTATGAAAAGAAGAGAAGTGAAAAGCAAAGGAGAAAAGGAAAGATATACCCATTTGAATGCAGAGATCCAAAGAGTAGCAAGGAAAGAAAAGAAAGGATTCCTCAGTGATCAGTGCAAAGAAATAGAGGAAAATAATAGAAAAGGAAAGACTAGAGAGTTCTTCAAGAAAATTAGACATACCAAGGGACCATTTCAGGCAAAGATGGGCACAATAAAGGACAGAAATTGCATGGACTTAACAGAAGCAGAAGCTATTAAGAGGTGGCAAAAATTCACATAACTACATGAAAAAGATCTTCATGACCCAGATAATCACAATGGTGTGATCACTCACCTAGAGGCATACATCCTGAAATGTGAAGTCAAGTGGGCCTTAGGAAGCATCACTACAAACGAAGCTAGTGGAGGTGGTGGAATTCCAGTTGGGCTATTTCAAATCCTAAATGATGATGCTGGGAAAGTGATGCACTCAATTTGTCAGCAAATTTGGAAAACTCAGCAGTGACCACAGGACTGGAAAAAGGTCAGCTCTCATTCCAATCCCAAAGTAAGGCAATGCGAAAGAAAGTTCCAACTACAGCACAATTGCACTTATCTCACACGCTAGTAAAGTAATTCTCAAAATTCTCCAAGCCAGGCTTCAACAATATGTGAACTCCGAACATCCAGATGTTCAAGCTGGATATAGAAAAGGCAGAGGAACCAGAGATCAAATTGCCAACATCCGCTGGATCATCAAAAGAGCAAGAGAGTTCCAGAAAAACATCTATTTCTGTTTTATTGACTATGGCAAAGCCTTTGTGTGGATCACAACAAACTGTGGAAAATTTTTCAAGAGATAGGAATACCAGACCACCTGACCTGTCTCTTGAGAAATCTATATGCAGGTCAGGAAGCAACAATTAGAACAACAGACTGGTTCCAGAGTGGGAAAGGAGTATGTAAAGGCTGTATATTGTCACCCTGCTTATTTAACTTTTGTGTAGAGTACATCATGAGAAACTCTGGGCTGGATGAAGCACAAGCTGGAATCAAGACTGTCGGGAGAAATATTAATAACCTCAGATATGCAGATGACAAATTAGAACAACAGACTGGTTCCAGAGTGGGAAAGGAGTATGTAAAGGCTGTATATTGTCACCCTGCTTATTTAACTTTTGTGTAGAGTACATCATGAGAAACTCTGGGCTGGATGAAGCACAAGCTGGAATCAAGACTGTCGGGAGAAATATTAATAACCTCAGATATGCAGATGACATCATTCTTACAGCAGAAAGCTAAGAAGAACTAAAGAACCTCTTGATGAAAGTGAACGAGGAGAGTGAAAAAGTTGGCTTAAAGCTCAACATTCAGAAAACGAAGATCATGGCATCTGGTCCCATCACTTCATGGGAAATAGAAGGGGAAACAGTGGAAACAGTGACAGACCTTTTTGGGGGCTCCAAAATCACTGCAGATGGTGACTGTAGCCATGAAATTAAGACCCTTACTCCTTGGAAGAAAAGTTATGACCAACATAGCATATTAAAGAGCAGAGACATTATTTTGTCAACCAAGGTCCATCTAGTCAAAGCTACGGTTTTTCCAGGAGGCATGTATGGATGCTAGAGTTGGACTATAAAGAAAGCTGAGTGCCAAAAAATTGATGCTTTTGAACTGTAGTGTTGTAGAAGACCCTTGAGAGTCCCTTGCACTACAAGGAGATACAACCAGTCTATCCTAAAGGAAATCAGTCCTGAATATTGATTGGAAGGATTGATGCTGAAGCAGAAACTCCAATACTTTGGTCACCTGATGTGAATAACTGACTCATCTGAAAAGACCCTGATGCTGGGCAGGAGGAGATTGAAGGCAGGAGGAGAAGGAGATGACAGAGGATGAGATGGTTGGATGGCATCATCGACTCAATGAACATGAGTTTTAGTAAACCCCAGGAGTTGGTGATGGAGAGGAAAGCCTGGCATGCTGCAGTCCAGGGAAGAAAAGAGTCAGTCATGACTGAGCAGCCAAACTCAACTAGAACCTGAACTCATGTGCTTGGACTCAAATCACCCTAAACCTAGTTTGGGAATTGAACCCAGCCAAGACCCACAGTACCTGGTTTTAGGACCTAATGAAGCTCAGGTTCTTGATGCCTCATTGCAGAAATAATTCAGTGAGAGACATAGTGTTAGGTAAGAAGTGGATTTGTTCAGATTCAGAGAGAATCCACAGACACAGTGTGTGTGAGCTATTGCAGAAGGTGAGTGCCGTGCAAAATGTGGCATGGTTAGTTTTTATAGCTGGGTAATTTCATATGCTAATGAGCATGAGAATTATTCCAACTATTTTTGGGAAGGGACGGAGATTTCCAGGATTTGGGCCACTGCCCACTCCTTGGTCTTTTGACAGTGCCTTTCAGCTATCATGGCACCTCTGGGTGTGTCATTTCACTTGCTGTTTGATGATCAAGGTCTAGTCTTGTCTGCCATCTTGGTCCCATTTGATTCTAATCAGTTTATGCAGTTTATGTTGTGTCCTTGGGCCATTTCATTCTTTCAAAAGTTGTACCCTGCCCATTTCCCTCCTGTTACACTAATTTTATGAAGAAAGAGAATTTTACTATATGTTTCCACGTCTTGAGCATTAGATACCCAATGCCCAAGAGAGACAATGAAAAGGTCCTAGCTTGGAGATGGGATGGAGAATTGCTAATGAAATATAAATATTCATTATTTTGCCTCTGCACTTTTCCCAGTATTTGGCAAAGTATGTGTTCAATGTATTTACTGAAATAATATCTCCATATTTTCAATGACTAAAAAGTAAACCCATATTAATAATTATCATACAATAGTTTGTTATTTGATGGCAAGAAGGGGACTTTATTTTATTTTGTCCTCTCATTATGTAGGTGAGAGAGCTGAGGCCTGGAGACATTACATGATTTGTCCAGTCACAAAGCCTGAGACTGAGCTAGGATTAGAATTGAAGTGTTCAGGCTGGTAGTCTATGTGACCGTAAGCCCCTGAAGTAGATAGTCAACACTTTATTAAATAATCAGTAACAAGGTATTAACATGTAATTTCTATAGATTCTCACATTGGAATGTATTAGCTATACCTGATATCTTCTTAGGTCTTAGAATTGAAAGTCAAAGATTGTACTGTTATATCAACAAGAGACAAAATCTCCATTTCTGGGTTTATTACTAATCCTAAACTGTTTTATAGGGTTTTTTTTGTTTTTGTTTTTTTTTTAGGTGTTAATACTTGATATTTGAAAAAATAAAGAATTTAATTCATGGTTCCCATTTTCCCCTTCCACTCAATTAAAATTGTTTTATTATTTAACTTTTTTTTAGAGGATTCCTCTATTTTTTTTTTTTTTACCAATAAATAAACACAATTAAGTGCAATTTTGTTTCCTTAAGGAAAGACTTCAAAAATAAAGTCCTACTTGCTGGAAGTGAGAATAGAGTGTAATTAGCCATTCTTTGTAGAGTGACTTGGGAGAAGAAAAAGGATGGGCATTGTGAGTCAGAGTTAAAAGCATTAGTGAAGAAAAATGTTCCATTTCCCCCTTCATACTAATGGCATAAATGTGTTTGTGATTGTGGTGATGGCCATTTCTCATGAGGCTAATAGCTGTGATGTGTCTTCAGAATGATTCACTATCCTCACGCCAAATTACTCCTCCCAAATGCAAGTCTTAGATACTTCAATTTCCTGAATGTGTAAATGCAGTCATTCTATCTGGTATAAAAGTAGGGAAAGTCAGTATAACCTGCCAGTAAGCTATAATCTTCTAATGTTTTAGAAATAGAAACCTTCTTCATGTTTTTAAGTAAAATGCCCATCCACCCCCATCACGACACCCAAAGAGTTTCGAAAATGTGACAAGTCATGGAATCAGCTATTAGAGGAAGACCTGCTTCTGGCTGATGTATTGAGCCAACTTGTGTTCCGAATCAAGAACGACATGGCTACAAATGTCAGTGCATAAATTAGCCCTGAATGTAGGTGGAAGCACTTTCTTACAAGCTGACAGAGCATCACCCCAAAATATCTCTGATAGTTTATACATAAAGAAGTCTGCTTTTCTGATCCAGTACCAGCAATCAGGCACAAGAGAAAGAATGGGCACTTTGGAATCTCTCATTCTAAATTGGGGTTAAAACCCAGGTTTGCTATTTTTGTGTGATCTATCACAAGTCAGTTAACTTCTGTGAACTTCAGTTTTTCTCATCTGAGATCTTAGAAGTTGCTTAAAATCAGTTAGCTTACAGAACAATTGTGAAAAAAAAAGGATAATTTTTGTAAATATTGGTTGTTATCCAGCACTGTTCTTCCAACATCCTGGTCAGGTTGAGGCTTGTTTCTTGCAGAAGCCAGGTTCCACTTTGGTAAGGTTTGGTATGAAGTTTAAGGGTTATTTCAAAAATAACACTTCCATAACTGTTATTTACCAAGTAACTATTTTATGCTGTGAAATAACTAATATTTCTAATGTATATTTATCTTTCAAAACCCTTTTGTATAGTATCACTATTTTACAGTAAAGAAGGTATAAGGCTGAGTGGGTTCAGCTTGTCCCAGAGTTTGACTCATTGTCAATTACTAAATAATTACAAACTTATTCTACAGATATTTTTGGAGCCAGATAATATACTCTACATTGAGCACTCTGGTGAAGAAAACGGAATTGTCAGAGCAGTGACGTCGCTGCCGAGGCAGAGATTATACAAAGGTGAACAAATTGTGATAAAGCCGATGGTAGAAACACAGCGGGCTGCTATGGAAGTGGGTCACAGATGTGCAGACATGGAGGAGAAAAATGGCAGAAGCTGGAATGGGCCCAGGCACTCTCTTCACTGTGCATCCCCCAGGAAGGAGCTAATGAATGAAAGGTTCAGGCAGCAAAGATCTGCAGAGACTCCCCTTCATGAAAACCACCACTAAGGAAAGGAGCTTCCCTGAGAATATTGAAGTTCCTGCTGCTGCTGCTGCTGCTAAGTTGTTTCCTGAACTTCATGAAAATATAGAAGGAAAGAGTCAGCTAGAAATACATTCAAAGGAATAAGTATCTTTGTCTAGTCAGAGGTCAGAATGACCCAGGGCTGCCCCAAAAGCACCTGGCTGAAAAGGGAAAGAAGAAGAGGTTCCAGACCCATACTGGGCCCTAACTGGCTGGGATTCATTGACAGATAGTCTCAACCTCTGCGCCTCCAGACTTTTCAGTTCAGTTCAGTTCATTTGCTCAGTTATGTCCGACTCTGCGACCCTGTGCACTGCAGCATGCCAGGCCTCTCTGTCCATCATCAGCTCCCAGGTCTTGCTCAAACTCATGTCCATTGAGTCAGTGATGCTTCCAACCATCTTATCCTCAGTCATCCCCTTCTCCTCCTGCCTTCAATCTTTGCCAGCATCAGGATCTTTTTAAATAAGTCAGTTCTTCGGGTCAGGTGACCAAAGTATTGGAGCTTCAGCTTCAGCATCCTTTCCAGTGAATATTCAGGACTGGTTTCCTTTAGGATGGACTGGTTGGATCTCAGGCATAGGCAAAATGTCTTTTCTATATTATGTGAAAGTGCAGTCATCACAGGGACACTGAGTCGTAGATTCACCGCTCCTTCGGCACCACTAAATTCCAAAATCCAACTCAGAGTTAATGGTGCTCATTTTCAGAGAGCATGGATTACATCTATTTTCACACAAAACACTTTTCACAAAATATACAGGAGTTTGCCAGTTGGCTCTACACATTCTAATTTCGGTACCTGCCCTCTGTTCTTGGACCTTGTCATTTATCTTTTGTCTGCATTGCTGATCTTAAGAAAAAGTCATTTTCCATTTTGCAGACAAACTGATCTGCCAGCAGATGCTATGCTCCTGCACTAAATGGAGCAGTTTGTTTCACAGCCGGAGCTGACATCCTCTCCCAGCTCAGCCAGCGGTGGAGAAGGACAGACACTGTCATGGGCACTTCAGAGCCATGTGCTATTAGAAGCATCTCAGATTCTCAGATACATTTTGGACTTACATGGGAGTCTCTTGCTGGGAAATATTTAGAGTGAATCTCCTTAATTTATTAGAGAATAATAGGCAGAGGAACATTGGATTCTTAAACAGGAGCTTGGGATGACATGTAAATCAGTTTGGTTCAGTCACTCAGTTGTGTCCAAGTCTTTGCGGCCCCATGGACTGCAGCAAACCAGGTTTCCATGTCCATCACCAACTCCTGGACCTTGCTGAAACTCATGTCCATTGAGTCGGTGATGTCATCCAACCATCTCATCCTTGGTCATCCCCTTCTCTTCCTGCCTTCAATCCTTCCCAGCATCAGGGTCTTTTCCAGTAAGTCAGCTCTTTGCATCAGGTGGCCAAAGTATTCGAGTTTCAGCTTCAGCATCAGTCTTTCCAGTGAATATTCAGGACTGATTTCCTCTAGGATGGACTGGTTTGAACTCCTTGCAGTCCAAGGGACTCTGAAGAGTCTTCTCCAACACCACAGCTCAAAAGCATCAGTTCTTTGGTGCTAAGCTTTCTTTATGGTCCAACTCTCACATCCATATGTGACTACTGGAATAACCATAGTTTTGACTAGATGGACCTTTGTTGGCCAAGTAATGTCTCTGCTGTTCAGGTTGACCCTGGAGAAGGAAATGGCAACCCACTCCAGTATTTTTCTCTGGAAAATTCCATGGACAGAAGAACCTCACAGGCCATAGTCTGTGGGACTGCAAAGAGTCAGACATGACTGAATGACTAACACTAGGTTTGATCATAGCTTTTCTTCCAAGGAGAAAGTGTTTTTTAATTTCATGGCTGCAGTCAACATCTGCAGTGATTTTGGAGTAGCCCCCAAAATAAAATCTCTCACTGTTTCCATTGTTTCCTCATCTATTTGCCATGAAGTGATGAGACTAGATGCCATTATCTTCATTTTTTGAATGTTGAATTTTAAGCCAGCCTCTTCACTCTCTTTCATTTTTCATCAAGAGGCTCCTCAGTCTCTCTTTGCTTTCTGATGGGAGTTTATTGATATTTCTCCTGAAAATCTTGATTCCAGCTAGTGCTTCATCCAGCCCAGCATTTCTCATGATGTGCTCTGCATATAAGTTAAATAAACAGGGTGACAAAATACAGCCTTGACGTACTCTGTTCCCAATTTGGAACCAGTCCATTGTTTCACGTGCGGTTCTAACTGTTGCTTCTGACCTGCATACACATTTCTCAGGAGGCAGGTCAGGTGGTCTAATATTCCCATCTCTTTAAGGATTTTCCACAGTTTGTTTTGATCCACACAGTCAAACACTTTGGTATGGTCAATAAAGCAGAAGTAGATATTTTTTTGGAACGCTTTTGCTTTTTCAATGATCCAGTGGATGTTGTCAATTTAATCTCTGGTTCCTCTGCCTTGCCTAAACCCAGCTTGAACAACTGGAAGTTACGGTTCATGTACTGTTGAAGCCTGACTTGGAGAATTTTGAGCATTACTTTGCTGGCATGTGAGATAAGTGCAATTGTGAAGTAGTTTGAACATTCTTTGGCATTGCCTTTCTTTGGGATTGCAAGGAAACCTGACATTTTCCAGTCCTGTGCCCACTGCTGAGTTTTACAAATTTGCTGGTGCATTGAGTGCAGCACTTTCATAGCACCATCTTTTAGGATTTGAAAGAGCTCAACTGGAATTCCATCACCTCCACTAGCTTTGTTCATAGTGATGCTTCCTAAGGACCACTTGACTTCACATTCCAGGGTGTCTGGCTCTAGATGAGTGATCACACTACTGTAGTTATAGGGTCATTGAGATCTTTTCTGTGTAGTTATTCTGTGTATTCTTGCCACCTCTTCTTAATATCTTCTGCTACTGTTAGGTCTATACCATTTCTGTTTTTGTTGTGCCCATTTTTGCATGAAATGGTCCCTCGGTATCTCTAATTTTCTTGAAGAGATCTCTGGTCTTTCCTATTTTGTTATTTCCTCTATTTCTTTGCCTTGATCACTGAGGAAGGCTTTCTTATCTCTCCTTAATATTCTTTGGAACTCTGCATTCAGATGGATATAACTTTCTGAAGATATATGGTTCTATGATGACCTACAAGACCTTCTAGAACTAACACTGAAAAGTGATGTCCTTTTCATCACGGGGACTGGAATGCAAAAGTAGGAGGTGAAGAGAGATCTGGAGTAACAGGCAAGTTTGGCCTTGGAGGACAAAATGGAGCAGGGCAAAGGCTAATGTTGTTTTGCCAAGCAAACACACTGGTTGTAGCAAACACCCTCTTCAAACAACACAAGAGACGACTCTACACATGGACGTCACCATATGGTCAATACCAAAATCAGACTGATTATATTCTTTTCAGCCAAAGATGGAGAAGCTCTATACAGTCAGCAAAAACAAGACCGGGAGCTGACTGTGGCTCAGGTCCTGAACACTTTATTGCCAAGTTCAGACTTAAATTGAAGGAGGTAGAGAAAACCACTAAACCATTCAGGCATGACCTAAATCAAATCCCTTACAATTACACAGTAGAAATAACAAATAGATTCAAGGGATTAGATCTGATGGATAGAGTGCCTGAAGAACTATGGGTGGAGGTTTGTTGTACTGAACAGGAGGCAGTGATCAAGACCATCCCCAAGACAAATAAATGCAAAAAGGCAAAATGGTTGTCTGAGGAGGCCTTACAAACAGCTGAGAAAAGAAGAAATATAAATAAAACAATGTATGATTAGCCAGAAGAAAAACTTCACACGCACGAGGTTTCTGACGCACTTGATACTAATTTCAGGACACAGAGAGCTGGTTCTCCCACAGAGGACTGTGACTCTGGCCAAATTACCTCATAGTAAGTAACTTCATTCTTCCTACTTCTTTTGCGAGTGTAGCAAAATAGTGCATGTAAAATTGTTAGCACAGTGACATGTCAATAGTGATTACTCAATAATTTGTTCACACTGTCCTTAATGTTAATTATAATGACTACTGTTATTAAAGTGTCAAGTGACCGGTAAAACAGTGGCTTGAGATCATATGTCATTTTTGGATTACCCATATGGAAAGTTTTTTGAGTATGTGCTTAATTATCTAAATAGAGCAGAAATGATCTGGGAAAGGTCTGTTTACTCTGCTGTCAGTTGTCATCGACCCCTCGGTCTCCCTTCCAAAGTCAATGTTTAGCCCCAATTAGTGATTTTAGATTTGTAAATAAAACACAGAAGTCAAGAGCTGACAATTGACTTCTTGCTAATCCTGCATACACAGAAGGGTTGTGATCCCACCTCACTCCCCCATCCTCAGCAGAGTGGAAATGTGACCTCTTGATTTCTCAGTTTCTATTTCAGAAATAACAATTCCTGCCTGCCTCCAGGATTTAGAGGTTCACTGAAAATGACACTTTTAACGGCAAGATTGAAAATGACAATGAAACAGCAGTTTTGCAGATAAATATATCTTTAATTGAATAACCTAAGAATGGGATCAGTTTCTTTACCAAAAAATAACTTACCTTCCTCAGGAATAAAAACCAAATGTCTGCAAAAATGGTTAACTCATTAGTGCATAACTAGCATATGAAAGGCAACAAGGCGTTAGTTGGAAAATAGATGCTTTCACATGGTGGTAAGTTCCCGAAAACTGCTATTCTTGTGTCTAAATTTTAGGGCTAAAAGCACATGAGAACTGTGAGAGGGGCTTCCCTGGTGGCCCAGTGGTGAAGAATCTGCCTGCCAGTGCAGGAGATCTGAGTTCAGTCCTCTGATCAGGATGATCCCCTGGAGAAGGAAATGGCAGCCCACTCTCGAATTCTTGCCTGGAAATGCCCTGGACAGAGAAGAGTGGGGGAAGGCTGCAAAAGAGTCTGACACGACTGACCAGCTGAACAGCATGGTTCATGTAGAGAAGATGGCAGGCTGGGAAGCCCTACAAAGAAACCAAGTAAACGTGTGTGGGGCATATATAGTGCACATATGAAAGGGAAAATGGTAGAGTCTCAGTCATGCCTCTGTTTACTCTTCACAAAGCTAACCTATGGCTCCCTGACACTGTGCAGACTGCATCCTGTACCTGGTGCTTACCTTCCCGGTGTGATAGCCCACCCCTGTCGCTTTTTGCATTTCAGAAAGGTCACAGGACAGTAAACCAGGGATGTGCAGGCTCAGCTCTGCTCCACTGTATCTGTCTCTTTGATACCGCATAGATTATAGCCCACCAGGCTCCTCTGTCCAGGGGCCTTTCCAGGAAAGAATACTGGAGTAGATTGCCATTCCCTTCTCCAGGAGATTTTCCCTACCCAGGGATCAAACCCACAAGGGAAAGGACCCAATGACTGCAAGCCCAGCTCTGATTGTTTTGAAACAATGCACGAAGACAAATACAAGATTCTTACTACTTTGCTCCTTACCACATACCCCAGACTGTGAGCCCCATCTATATGATCCTCTCAGATTCCCCATGGAAGGGGGCGCAGCTCTCGAGGTACCAGCCTGCTGCAGTCTCCCTTTTCTGGCAGATGACTGAAGCCATCTTTCTATTTCCTCCAAACGCTGTCCCTGTCTATCTATTCAGCATCAGTGGACCGTGAGTCAAGATTTTGGCAGTAACATTTTCACCTCAGAAAAACTTAAAGGCTGGCTCTCTGACAAATAGCAAATTCCCTTTCTAGAACTAGAATTCTGAGATGATATCCATCTACATTTGAGTGTGAGTCTCATTCTTTTACAATAATAAGTTGGGTTGTGCATTGATTTGAAGAAAAAAGTGGAATATTATGAAAGGCCGGTCTTTGAAACAGTGAGAACAACTCTCTTAAGTTTGCCCAATATTAGAGTTGCACCAAGTGATACAAAATGTAATTCTGAACAAAGGAAAATCCCTGTGAAAGGTAGCAAAGGCAAGCCATGTACTTAGAAATGAATTACCTTATTTAGAGTCACAAAATACGTTCTACGTAGGTTTCCAAACTAACGTTTGAGAGGGAAACCCATCATTTGAAATATAGTGCCTCTAAAACACAATTTAAAAAACATATCTCAACTTAAAAAATATATTTATCAAGTTTAATTAAACTGATTTATATTTAAAATCCATAAGTAAAAATGCCAAACATACATATACTCACTCACATACATAATTATCTGAGATAGAAAAAATGTACGTATGGAGAAAAAGTCATTAGAGTATGCAAACTGACGGAACTCTTCCCCCTGAGTGAAGTGAAAATAACTCTCTATCTGAACACCTTTCAGGCTCTGAAGGTCCCGTCTCCAGCATCTGTGGCGCAGTCACGAGCGGGTGATGGCAGCGCTTTTTGCATCCCATGAATAATTGTCCCTGTTCTGAGTGCTTGCCAGCATGACGCATCTTCATTTCATTAAGGGAAAGAAGGACAGGCTGGAATTGGCAATGGCAGAATTCATTTATCACATTTTAATGGAGAAGCAGCTCAGAAAGGGCGGGCCTAATGAGATATTTCTAAAGAAATTAGGGAGTTTCTATTAGAGAGCCATCTCCCCTCCATCCGCGGCGGTGATGGACCGCAGGGAGAGTTCCCACATTTTCCTCTGCTTTGCTTTGGCTCTTCTCCGAGGCACATGATAATTTTGAATGATCTGTCTTTCAAATATTTGAATAATCACAAAGTTATACCAGTTTTTAACATGCAGAAAAAAGGGACCTGGTTTGATTTTCTGGAGTTGATTTGTGGAGAGATATACCTGTAGACCCAAGCTTGTCCTAACACTAACATTGCTAAAACTGTTCATGACCCACATCTGCAAAATACAAAGTTCTCTCTCACTTTGTTTCGTTTTCCTTCCTTGCCATTATAGCAATCTTTAGTTTGGAGTATATGCAACTAAAATTATTCTGACAGCTCCTTCCAAATTTCTGACAATGACAAAAAAAATCAAAAGCAGAAAACAAAAACTTTCATTGCATTTCGATTCAGTTAATTTCCCAAGGCATAGTGTACATAGTACTTGAATCAGGTGGGATCCTAACCCTTAATTCTGTATTTCTCCCTATTATTGCTCCAATGTGAAGAAATTCTCAAGTGCATCATGTAAACATGAATGAGGAATGATTGTGTGCCTAATTCACCACTGTTGCTTTTCTATTAAGAAAGAAGTTTTATGCTGAGATCCTTATGCAGAAATTTACATAAAATTGGTGATAAAGAGTAGAAAGTTAATCCAGAATCCTTTCACAAAAATTTAGAAAATATGGTTATAGTCTCTGCTAAAAAGCAACAGGCCAGACCTATGGTGGTTTATTATCCAACAGATATTTAATGAGCTTCTCCTTTAGGCCAGAGACTATGCTAGACAATGGGAAGATATTAGTGAATAGACAAAGAATCTGCTCCTAATAAACTGACATTCTTATGAAGAACATACCCAATGAACAAATAAAAATAAGTAATGTGTTGGCTTACTCATCTTATAGACTTCATTGGGTTGCTTATCTATACATTAGATATGGGAGTGCTTTAAAAATAAAGCACTTACATTGGTACAAAATATTGTTAGTTGGGCCAATATTGAATCAAAAGTTTGATATCAGTATACTTCTTAGGACATGAACCTGAGAAGAAATATTGAGAAGGTATACGAATTTAGGGGTATACCTCAAAGTCAAAAAGTGTCTACTTCAACACTAGGAATAGTTTCAAAGACAAAGACAAAGAGAGAGAGAGAGAGAGAGAGAGAGAGAGAGAGAGAGAGAGAGAGAGAGAAATAGAGACTATTTAACATTTATGGAAGAAATCATAAATAAGGTCCTAGGGCAGGAAATCAGAGACAAACACACTGGCAAGAAAGAGCAGTGATCTTGTCACAAATCTGTTGGATAAATTCAAATAAAAAGTGAACAACACAGCTAGGAAACAGAAGGTTATAATAAGCAAAGCTGGGAATGTGTGGGGTATGAACTAAATGTTTGGCTTTCTGTTTTATCAAATTTCCATCTGTTGTCCAAACTTTGCGGATTCTCAATAAACCCTGTTATCTTGACATCTTTTTCCTACAAAATTATGTATTTTTCTTGGGTCACCATAGCATCTTTGGGGGCTGTCCAGAGTGGTAGTTCCCAGCCACAGTGCTGCAGGGCTAAGTCGCTTCAGTTGTGTCTGACTTTTTGCGACCCTATGGACTACGGCCCAGCAGGCTCTTCTGTCCACGGGGATTTTCAGACAAGAATACTGGAGTGGATTGCCATTTCCTTATCCAGAGGATCTTTCCAACTCAGGGATTGAACCTGTGTCTCTTACAAGTCCCCTGCACTGGCAGGCAGGCTCTTTACCCCTAGTGCCACCTGGGAAGTCCCTGTTCCCAGCCACATGCAACTTTAAAAATTCTTATACACAAATAAGAAGAGTGTATCTTAGTCACACTAATGACATTTCCATTGTTCAATTGCCACAAGCGGTTAGAAGCTGCATGGTGGACCAGGCAATTATAGGCAGTTTCTATCATTACATAAAGCTCTTTCAGACTGTCCTATTCTAAAGGACTGAAAGATAGATGGTGTCTTCTGCACAGTGGGGCTTAGCGGACCTGTTAAATCGGTATTGAATGAATGTAATGCATACTGCTCAAACAGCATTTCCCCAGAGACAAGTCTAGAGCAAGACCTCTGCAGCACACTCCTTTTGTGTACAATACTTCTGTACATTATTTATAGTGTCACTATTAATTACTTATTCATACGTAATATCTCCTCCTCCAAATAACTGCATAAAATGTGATGACAAAGTCTGTCTTCTTCTTGTACTCTTTCTTACCTCTTAATATTATGAGCTGAAGGCTGTGTTGTTTCAGTGAATACATTTAAAAGGTGTATCGAAAGGGATGGTGTATTTTTATAAAATCGGGTATTGCTGCATACATTTTGCGTGCAGCTGATTATGTGTCACAGAAACACCTAAGCCAGACCGAGGACCAGCGGGCCACAGAGGTATGCCCTCTGCCAGGCTCTGACCCTGTCTGTTGAGCAAGACTGAGGTCTTGCTGCTGGCTTCTGGAGCATTGCTTTGAAAAAAGTGTCAATGTTCCTGTCTGGCAGGCTGAACAAAAGAAAGAATTGGGTGAAAGAGCCTGACAGAAAAAGAAGCGGCAGTAGGTGGAGAAATGGGTCCTGTGCTGGCGGAGGGGAAATCTCCTGCGAATTCTTTCAGTTCAGTGATGTGTGTCTGAATAAGTCCCCAGGTGACTCTGGGGGCACTAAAGTTTGAGGACCACTTTGTCGGAGGATGGTGAAATGCCACCCCAAGGCCTGCCCCCACAGGGGGATGGGTGGGATGGAGGCTGGGTCTGCTCTGCTTGCTCTCATGCCACGCTGCAGGACGCACCACTTAGTGTGTGCTGGAGGAGACACCATCTCCTGGCATTACCTCCAACTGCCCAGATGCTCATGTCTTTGCAAGACTGAGCCTGGAGAGGAAGTGCTTCAGGTGATGACATTTTCCCAGAGACAGGCACACGGTTTGCCAGGGCTCAAGTCAGTGCCAGGAGCATTGGGTCAGGATTTATCCAGAAGCTGGTACTTTTAGGACTGAGGTACACTACCTTTCCTGTCTCCACAATAACCCTCTCCTTCGAGACAGAACAGCTTTCTCTGCTTCTAGTCTCTCAGTTCAGTAGCTCAGTCGTGTCCAACTCTCTGTGATGCCATGGGCCACAGCATGCCATCACCTGTCCATCATCAGCTCCCGGAGTTTACTAAATTCATGTCCATCAAGTCGGTGATGCCACCCAGCCATCTCATCCCCTGTCATCCCCTTCTCCTCTTCTCCTCCCACCTTCAATCTTTCCCAGCATCAGGGTCTTTTCAAATGAGTCAGTTCTTCTCATTGGGTGGTCAAAGTATTGGAATTTCAGCTTCAGCATCAGTCTTTCCAATGAATATTCAGGACTGATTTGCTTTAGGATGGACTGGTTGGCTCTCCTTGTGGTCCAAGGGACTCTCAAGAGTCTTCTCCAACACCACAGTGAAAAGCATGGGTTCTTTAGGACTCAACTTTCTTTATAGTCCAACTATCACTCTCTCAACTCTCTTAACCCACCCAAATATCTTGCAATACTGTCACCTCTGTTTCTGAATAGCTCTTCAGCTACTTTCAGACATTTCAAAATGGCATTTTGTCCCTGTCAATCCTAGCTAGTTAATAACCTAGTCCTTCCAGTCCAGGAAGAAGATGAAAAACAAAATGAAATCCAAACAAATCTGTCTTTAACTTACTGTTGTGTGTAGAATAATTTTCTTATAGGAGAAAAACCAAAAAAAAAAAAAAAAAAACAAAACCCAACAACTAAAATAGTTGAACTCAATAGAATCAGTCTCTTAATCCATCTTATTTTGGTTTGGGGTGTTTGAAGATCCGGCTATCACTTCCTCATGACTTTATCCAGAAAATAAAATTTTAGAGCTTGCCGTGGTCATACATCTCAGTCATTAAGTTAATCCATTCTAACCTAAAGTCTTGATCCCAATAATATACCCCCCTATTTTCACAGTCAGTACTTAGTGAGAAAGGAAACAGCTGGCTAGCATCTTATATGTGATTTCCCAAGGCATTGACTTATTTTTGGCAACAGAGTTTTTTGTGTTTTTTTTTTTTAATCATTGGCTGTGGGAGAGGCTATAGGGATGGGCAATATAGAAAATGACACCAGATCATTTTCTGGGACATTTCAATCAGTCCCCTGCAGTCAAATAATTATAATCTTTTGATGATTAGAATCAAATGGAAAGGTGATCATGACCATATTCTCAGAGTGAGTTCCATCTGGACATAAGTGATCCCTTTTCCGAAAAACAAGTATGATACCTCCATTGAGAACAGCTTCCACATCAAGGCAATTTCATTCCAACTAACAAAAAACATGACATCAAAATGTGCCAATTTTCAAAATGTGATAACCTCTTACAATAATGCAGGGAACAGAATACAATAGTTCAGTTTCTGTTTTTATATGCCTATGATGTCATAGCTATATACGGATCTAATCCAAGACTATGTTTTGAAATCCATTGTAGGGTATAAGAAAGGGTCACTGTTTCAAAGCTCCTTGACATGGGACCCTTGTAACAGGATCTCTTAAATATAAATTTTCTTCTTTGTCACTGTATTAGTGTTCAAAGAGGATTAATGTTTAAAAGATGACCCTGGACTTTATGAGCTCTATTAGCATCAAAGATTAAACTACCCTGATTGAACTGTATCTGCGAAGGAAGAAAGAGGGGATTAGCTAAGTTTTAAGAGGTTTGCAAAAAAAGACAGAAGAAAAATCAAGTGAGACAGTAGGATAGAAAATTACTAAGTAAAAGATTAGAAAATAGGATAGATACAGAGAATCAATATATTACCCCATAGCTGTCTTGACAATTGCTAAAGGAAAAATATAGCAGAGACATATGGCAGTGGGCACCTTAATGTCATCAAAGTTAATATTACTGGAAAACAGGAAAAACCTCACAGTGCATGCCCTCCGGTGTGATACAATCTTGAAGGTCACAGCATCTCCTATAAATTATTTTTTTGCCAAAAATGTTTGGCCTAAATCTCATCAAGCCTGAAGACCTAAACTTTACTGTGTAAGATATATGGGGCATAGAAGAAAAAGTTAAATGACACAGTGAAGTAATAATCAGGCAAATCCAGAAGGTGGACCAATCTGTAGGAAAATTAGCCTGATCTTTCAAGGAATCAGTATCACCACATGCTGTAGTAGGCTGAAAATGGTGCACCAAGATGTCCAGATATTAAGATTAAGATTAATTAAGAAACCTGAGTCCTCAGAACATGTGAATGTTACCTTATATGGCAAAAAACACTTTGCATATGTGATTAAGAATTTGAGATGGGAAGACAGTCCTGGTTTATCTGAGTGGGCTGTAAATGTGTCACAAGTGCCCTGTAATAGCAATGCAGGGGGAGTTTCATTACAGTAAGGAAAAGTTGGTGTGCTCCAGAGGAACGGCGCTCAGAGGCATGTGCCGGGATCCAAGGAAAGCTGGTAGCCTCCAGAGCGAAAGATGTGAGGGATGGACTGTCTCATGATCTCTCTAAGGAACCACCTGACTTTAGTCCTGAGGACTCATTTTAGACTTCCGATCTCTAGAAATGTAAGAGAATAAAAATTTAAGCCCCTGAGTTAGTGTTAATTTGTACACTGGCAACTGGAAATACACACACAAGGGGAAGAACAATAAAGACATAGGTGCATTTCTGTTTCAAAAGATTAAAGAGCTACGAGCAGTTCCTAAATCCTGACTGGAACTCAAGTTTATCGAAAGTAGCTATCAAATGCAACTTTGAAATATTTGTGTATAGACTAGATATCAGAAAATTATACAAAAGTCCTTGCCATTAATTCCCCTATTTCCCTATCTTAAGAGATGCATTCTGAAATATTTTGGAACAAAGCCTTATGATTTCTATATCTTACATGTAAATACACACACACACACAAATGTAACAGAGAGGGAAAACTTAGAAAAATAACATAATGTTACTAACTCTTGAGATCAAGTGATGGTATGTGGATTCATTATACATCTTTTGTTTTTAGGGTATGTTTGAAGCTTATTCTTAATTTTCAGTTCAGTTCACTTCAGTCACAGTCGTGTCCGACTCTTTGCGACCCCATGAACTGCAAAACACCAGGCTTCCCTGTCCATCACCAACTCCCGGAGTTTACCCAAACTCATGTCCATCAAGTCAGTGATGCCATCCAGCCATCTCATCCTCTGTCGTCCCCTTCTCCTCCTGCCCCCAATCCCTCCCAGCATCAGGGTCTTTCCAATGAGTCAACTCTTCGCATGAGGTGGCCAAAGTATTGACAGCGTTAGCATCAGTCCTTTCAATTAACACCCAGGACTGATCTCCTTCAGAATGAACTGGTTGGATCTCCTTGCAGTCCAAGGGACTCTCAAGAGTCTTCTCCAACACCACAGTTCAAAAGTATCAATTCTTCAGGGCTCAGCTTTCTTCACAGTCCGACTCTCACATCCATGCATGACCGGCTGCAACAGACCACGCAGAAGCCTGGCTGAGAGGAGCTGCCCCACGCCCGAGGTCAGGGCGGTGACTGAGAGGAGCTATTACGCGTTCAAGGAGCGATGGCTGCGCGGGTGCAGGAGCGCTGAGAGGGGCTACTGCACGTTCAAGGTCAAGAGGGGCGGCTGCGAGGAGACACCCCTCATCCAAGGTAAGGAGCAGCGGTTGCACTTTGCTGGGGCAGCCTTGAAGAGATATCCCACGTTCAAGGTAAGATAAATCCAAGTAAGATGGTAAGTATTGTGAGAGGGCATCAGAGGGCAGACACACTGAAACTATAATCACACAAAACTAGGCAATCTGATCACACGGACCACAGCCTTGTCTAACTCAATTCTTAATTTTAAAAGCCTTTAAAATTTTAAGAATTTACTGTGTCATTTTATTAATCAGTTTGAAATATTCTTTAAGCAGAATGTCATTGTATTAGTTAGGGTATCAATAGCTGAAGAAAATGAAATTTGATTTCTCAGTCATGCAGAAGTGCAAAGTAGACTTCTGGTCTGAGAGATATCCTGGGAAGCTTACTTGATGTGGTGTCACAGGGTTCCTCGGCAACTTCACCTAATATGCTCACCATGCTCCAAGATCTGTTACGGTTGGAGGCAGGGGACAGGACAGGAAAATCAAGGATTGCTCAGGAAGCTGCCCATGCCTGGCACATCCCTTCAACCCACACCCTGTTAGCTGTAACTTAGTTCTACTTCCAACCACACCCAGCTGCACAGGATTTCAACTTTGGGATACAACTCAGGGAAAAGCTGTTGTTAAGATCTAGCACTGCCCATATCCTCCTTATTTTTTTTTTTTTTACATAACAACGTAGTAGCATGATTTCCTCCAAGGGGATATGTTACAAAAATTTAAACTGCCCACATCACTTTATTGGCCACAAATCTAAAGTAAAATCATAAAGAAGCCGTTAAAATAATCTTCCTAAAAATTCTTAATGATTTATCCCTAATTTATTTCCCAAGAATCAAAACATTATTGAGTAAGATTAATGTTATTGAATCATTTTATCAACACCTGTGCATACACGTACATACTCAAACTTGGCCAACAAAACAAAAATGCATTTTGGGATATTACTAAACTTTTTTTTTTTTTCTGAAATCATGTAAGGGCCACCACATTTGACTGCTGATCTGGAGAACAGCTGATGAGTTCACTCTGTTCTCCTGCGAGAAGAGTTCTCTCTGTTCACTGCACTCCTTTTAGTCCTGTATGCTTCCTCACGTCTATTCTGATCGTAACCTCAGGCTTTGATCCATTCTTCTTTCTTTCAAACGTTTGTTAAGAGTCTGTGGTTGAGCACTGTGGTAGGAGCCTTGTGAGATTAGGGATGATTTCATGCCTTTTTTTTGTTTGTTTTTTGTTTTTAATGTTGCAGGGCATATGGGCTCTAAGAGTAAAGAGAAAAACATGGAATGATAGCTTAAGGCACTCATACAGATACAAATGGCGAAGGAAAATAAGGATTGCCAGTTCAATGCGAATGAACTGAGGTCAGGAAACTTGCTAGAGGCAGTGATGCTGAAGGTTTTTTTTTTTTTAAGGAATATGATATAGTCTAGGCTTATCAGTAAAGTCATTCGGGGCAAAATTTTACCTGGCATGAACTGTCTTCTATAAAGAGGTGCTAGTAATCCCTTTTTCTGGGAGATTTTTCTACTTATCATTTTTTGGGGGTGAGGGTAATTTTCTGAGCACTATCTGTAAGTATTTAGTAGGATTGTTTTACAGTGAGGAAAATGAAGACACAAAGAGGTTAAGAAAGTTGCTCAAGGGTAGGTAGCTGTTAAATATCAGAGATAAATTTTGTATCAAATATTTTTCCAGACACTCTGTCCTTTTTACCATACACAGAGGCATCTCTAGTGATATACAAGTTTATTATGTGGATAAAAACAGTGGAATATAGGCTCATTTGTTTAATAAATGACAGGAAATAAAACAGTTGTAACTTTACATGAATTGATTTATACTATCTTACAATTTATCTTGCAAACATAATCCGTCATTGTAAGCTGCTTTGCTTTAGCATTCCAACTTTGCAAAGTTACAGGAAAGGACTAATAAATGGAAGAGAACATTGTGAGGACATGGGAAGGGGATCCAATTTATAGTATTAAAAGAAAATTTTGGTCCACCCAACATGTCTTATCTTTAATAAAGGTGAACATACAGGGTAAACATTTAAAAAAACTCTGCAACCTGTCTAAGACCTAGCAATATGTCTGAAGATATAAATGTTCACACACACACACACGTTACTCTTAATGCTTCCTGTGATCCTGCTCTCCAAAATGTGCATAATCCATTAAATGTCCCTCGTGTGGAGGGTCAGATTTCATACCTTATCAGAGCTCTATCAGGAGTCCAATTGCCACTGCTTGCTTATGAATGGTATTTATAAATAAAAATATTTTATAATGAGGAGTTCTATTTTAATGAGTTTTAAGGAAACAGCTTTGTCTCCACTATTTTAGAAATTCTAGCTTTGTTATAGAAACTTGTCCTAAAGGGTGGCATGTCCAGATGAGGGTAATGAACCATAGTTGACAATTTTCATTCTTCACATGAGTCGCTGTCACGTGTACTGAAGACCATAAAGGATTGGCTTGGCTAAAACCCAGTCATTTTGCTCCATGAAACCTCTTTCCCAGGGTTTGTCTTTTTCTACATCATTTATGATCTTTGTAATTTATTCTTTAGATTTAGCTAAAATATAGTTGAACTACAGAAGTCAGCATAAGCTATGTGCAAAGGTCTACTGATTGTAGAAAAGAATTGGGTATGGTTGGCCAGTTTCCAACCAAGAATAATGAAGCAGGAACTTTTAAACCCCAGATATCCGATCTATGAGAGTGATAAAGTGACTCACAATTATTTTGATAAAGAGAGCTTTCAAAAGTATTAAAGTCAAGGATGGCAATTTCAGTAAACAACTAATAAAAAACACAATATACATAAGAACTGAGCTCCTTTTTAAGTAATTTAACTTTTATTATCTGTCAATACGCTGTAAAAAACAACAGTTTTTTTTTTTATGAGCTCAATTCTTCCATGGAATTTTTTTTTCTATCTAGGCATTA
Source organism: Madoqua kirkii (assembly GCA_006408675.1). Classification (NCBI taxonomy): domain Eukaryota; kingdom Metazoa; phylum Chordata; class Mammalia; order Artiodactyla; family Bovidae; genus Madoqua; species Madoqua kirkii. The sequence continues at coordinate 23,450 of SJYC01128995.1, read as the reverse complement.
TTCATCTAAAAAGCATGGAAACTTCTAGAAGATTCCTAAAACCAATTCTTTGCTTTATTGGCTTGTGAGATTATTGGCTTGTGAGAGAAAGTGCCAGTGAAGATGTAATGTGGACAAAATGACTAACCTTAGATGCAATATAAATGATCACAAGTACAAAACTGACGAAACAGTCATTATCAACCTTTTGCATGAAAAATGCATAAATAATCAAATGAGAAAGTACAGAGCCCAGAGAAACAACTATCAAGTGTCCAAACAAATAGTCAAGTTATATACCAGATATTTCCATAAAATCTCTTTAAGGAACATGCCATTTACAGCTATTTATTGATAACTAGTGGTGAAAAAAGCTATCATTCCTCTCTCATGCTTTATCTGAACTTTTCATTTTAAAACAAGTTTATGTTTTGCTGAATATTTTTCTTGAATCATTCCCATCTACAAGTAACTGATCCCATGCAAAGGCACAGAAAATCCCCTGTCATTTGTGTTCAGGCTACACTGATCTCAGTTCGAAACAAATTGTCTCTACTCTGTTTTGTGCTGGAGGAAGTTTCTTTTCTCTACAGCTGATTAGTATCTCTTTCTTATTTATTTTTCAAGGGTTATACTTCCCCCCAAACTTTTGAAGTTATACTTGTTAGAGACTGGACTGGCAATATATTATTCTAGGACTCAAGGTAAAATTTCTTTCTTTCTTTCTTTTCTTTTTGAACCATCCTAGCTGTAGGGAGCAGCTAGAGATTCAATAGACAAAACCTGTGTAAGGTTATGAAAAGCACAAAAGTGATCATTTCACAATGAACATTCAGTTCAGTTCAGTTCAGTTGCTCAGTCGTGTCTGACTCTTTGCGAGTCCATGAATCGAAGCACGCCAAGCCTCCCTGTTCATCACCATCTCTTGGAGTTCACTCTGACTCACGTCCATCGAGTCCGTGATGCCATCCAGCCATCTCATCCTCGGTCATCCCCTTCTCCTCCTGCCCCCAATCCTTCCCAGCATCAGAGTCTTTTCCAATGAGTCAACTCTTCGCATGAGGTGGCCAAAGTACTGGAGTTTCAGCTTCAGAATCATTCCTTCCAAAGAAATCCCAGGGTTGATCTCCTTCAGAATGGACTGGTTGGATCTCCTTGCAGTCCAAGGGACTCTCAAGAGTCTTCTCCAACACCACAGTTCAAAAGCATCAATTCTTCAGCGTTCAGCCTTCTTCACAGTCTAACTCTCACATCCATACATGACCACAGGAAAAACCATAGCCTTGACTAGATGGATCTTAGTCGGCAAAGTAATATCTCTGCTTTTGAATATACTATTTAGGTTGGTCATAACTTTTCTTCCAAGGAGTAAGCGTCTTCTAATTTCATGGCTGCAGTCACCATCTGCAGTGATTTTGGAGCCCCTCAAAATAAAGTCTGACACTGTTTCCACTGTTTCCACATCTATTTCCCATGAAGTGATGTGACCGGATGCCATGATCTTCGTTTTCTGGATGTTGAGCTTTAAGCCAGCTTTTTCACTCTCCTCTTTTACTTTCATTAAGAGGCTTTTTAGTTCCTCTTCACTTTCTGCCCTAAGGGTGGTGTAGTCTGCATATCTGAGGTTATTGATATTTCTCCCAGCAATCTTCATTCCAACTTGTGCTTCTTCGAGCCCAGCGTTTTCATGATGTACTCTGCATATAAGTTAAATAAGCAGGGTGACAATATACAGCCTTGATGTACTCCTTTTCCTATTTGGAACCAGTCTGTTGTTCCATGTCCAGTTCTAACTGTTGCCTCCTGACCTGCATACAGATTTCTCAAGACATTGAGTTGACCAAAAAGTTCATTTGAGTTTTTCCTCTGATGTTACAGAAAAACCTGAATGAATCTCTTGGCCAACACAACAGTTCCTTATTTGTGGCAGTCTTGGCTGAAATATCAATGCAGAGACATCCTTGTGTTCAGCACTTTGCCTGAATAAACATATAAGGCATTTGGTCAGTATTAGGAAATAGTGATACCTGAAAGTAAGTTTTGCAGGGAAAGGAAATACCTTTTTCCTTAAGCATACTTATTTGATCTCTTGTCGATATTTTACATCATCTACTACAAATATGTATTTGAAAAATGTAGATAAAACATATGAAAGTGATGTGTAACCTTTATCTCTCTATATTAAACACTTTTATTGTTCCATGTGAAGTTGTGGAAAAAACCTTTCCCTAGAGCCAGAAAAAAAAAAATAGTGTGCAAAAGAGAAGATATATATATTTTAAAGATTAGCCTGAACAGAAAACCATGCATATATCTAGTTATTCAGTAGCAGAAGGGATAAATTTTGTGTTATGGTCTCAAAAGTAAAATACTATACAGTAATGAAAATAAATGCTAAAACTATATCCTACATTATAGATGGATTCTTACAAATATAATGTTGAACAGAAGGAGATAGATCCAAAAGAAGATATATGTCTAATTCCATTATAAAGCACAATAACCAAACTATGCTTCTACAGGTTAGGATAGTAGTTACTCTTGAGTGGCTTATATAACTTAAAGGGGAAAGAATAAAGAAAGAAAGAATAAAGAAAGTAGGGGAAAACACTAGACCATTCAGGAATGACCTAAATCAAATCCCTTATGATTATACAGTGGAAATGACAAGTAGATTCAAGGAATTAGATCTGATAGACAGAGTGCCTAAGAAATATGGATGGAGGTTCATGACATTGTGCAGGAGGCAGTGATCAAAACCATCCCCAAGAAAAAGAAATGCAAAAAGGCAGAATGGTTGTTTGAGGAGGCCACACACAGCTATAAAGAGAAGAGAAGTAAAAGGCAAAGGAGAAAAGGAAAGGTATACCCATTTGAATGCAGTGTTCCAAAGAATAGCAAGGAGAGATAAGAAAGCCTTCCTCCGTGATCAATGCAAAGAAATAGAGGAAAACAACAGAATGGGAAAGACTAGAGATCTCTTCAAAAAAAAAAAATAGAGATACTGAGGGAACATTTCATGTAAAGATGAGCACAGTAAACTTCCAGAATTCAAGCTGGATTTAGAAAAGGCAGAGGAACCAAGATCAAATTGCCAACATCCACTGGTTCATTGAAAGAGCAAGAGAGTTCCAGAAAAACATCTACTTCTGCTTTATTGACTATGCCAAAGCCTTTGACTGTATGGATCACAACAAACTATGGAAAATTCTTCAAGGAATGGGAATACCAGACCATCTAACCTGCCTCCTGAAAAATCTTTATGCAGGTCAAGAAGCAACAGTTAGAACTGGACATGAAATAACAGACTGGCTCCAAATCGGGAAGGGAGTACGTCAAGGCTGTATTTTGTCAACCTGCTTATTTAACTTGCATGCAGGGTACATCACACGAAATGCCAGGCTGGATGAAGCACAGGCTGGAATTAAGATTGTGGGGAGAAATATCAATAACCTCAGATATGCAGATGATACCTCATTTATGGCAGAAAGCAAAGAAGAACTAAAGAGCTTCTTGATGAAAGTGAAAGAGAAGAGTTAAAAAGTTGGCTTAAAACTCAACATTCAGAAAACTAACATCATGGCATCTTGTCCCATCACTTCATGGCAAATACATGGAGAAACAATGAAAACAGTGACAGACTTTATATTTTTGTTTTCCCAAACCACTGCAGATGGTAGCTGCAGCCATGAAATTAAAAGACACTTGCTTCTTGGAAGAAAAGCTATGACTAACTTAGACAGTATATTAAAAGACAGAGACATTACTTTGGCAACAAAGGTCTATCTAATAAAAGCTATGGTTTTTCCACTAGTCAAGTATGGATGTAAGAGTTGGACAATAAAGAAGGCTGAATGTCAAAGAATTGATGCCTTTGAACTGTGGTGTTGGAGAAGACTCTTGAGAGTTCCTTGGGCTGCAAGGAGATCTAACCAGTCCATCCTAAAGGAGATCAGTCCTGAATATTCTTGGAAGGACTGATGCTGAAGCTGAAACTCCAATACTTTGGCCACCTGATACAAAGAACTGACTTATTGGAAAAGACTCTGATGCTGCCAACTGTTGAAGGCAGGAGGAGAAGCAGATGACAGAGGATGAGATGGTTGGATGGCATCGCTGACTAGATGGACGTGAGTTTTAGTGAGCTCTGGTAGCTGTTAATTGACAGGGAAGCCCAGCGTGCTGCAGTCCATGGGGTCACAGAGTCGACACGACTGAGTGACTGAACTGAACTGCAGTGTTGTTTGTTAATGCTCCATTTTCTAATATTGTTGTGGCTATTGAGATGTGTCCAATGTATGAAAGTGTGCTAGCTTTTACATCCATGTGTTATATATGTATTTTCTATATGTTAGATTTAAAATGGACACAAATGCTTGGCTTACATCTCCCACAGAAGAGACATCTATTTTCACTCATCTTCAATGCAGGTTAGTTTTAGTGGTGTATTAAATCAACAGAAGGCAGAATATGTGATATTCTGAGACATTTAAGGATGAGTCACAGAAAACCTACTGATATTACCTAGGCCTGTTGAAAACAATTTTCTGAAGTCCTGGGCCATCTCAAATGTATCTGATTACCCTGAGGCTGCCATGTTGTAGGGGAATCCAAGTCACATTTGTGGTTGACTGTTTCCTAGTCGTCACCAGTAAGGCAAACACATGGGAGCAAAGCTGTTTGAGATCCTCTAGACGAGACCATCTGTCTGCTGATTATCACTGAATAACTGAGCTGACATCACATGATACATTAAAAAAAAATCAGCTGATTCCTAAGCAATATCCTATCCCTCAAAATCATGATTCATGATAAAATAGCCGTTAGTATAACCCAAGTTTTAAAGTAGGAGATGGTTTGGTACAGAAGTAGATAACTAAAACATATACTGTTGTTTAGTCACTAAGTTGTATCTGACTCTTTTGTGATCCCAGGGATTGTAGCTTTCCAGGATCCTCTGTCCATGGAATTTTCCAGGCAAGAAAACTGGAGTGGGTTGCATTTCCTTCCCCCCAAACATATACATTATTGTCCTTTTAACGTAAAGGCTTTTTATCTGAAGAAGATAATTTACAATCTTTTGAAAATGTAAATTCCCCCTTGACTGACAGATTTCTGCCAGTTACATGCTGTTCAAAAAGCTTTCCACTGAAAGTGCATGTAATTCACTGAAATTACTTTGAGATCGGGGCTTAGTTCTCGAGGCATTTTTTCCCCCCACAACATCACATTGCTGCCAATTATAGAAATAAAAGTTCTCTAACCCATTTTTTTGCAATAATTATAACAAGTCAAAATTCAATACATGTTCGTTCACCTATGGCAAATTTCACCACTAATCATTAAAAGTTACATTTTAACAATGAAGTTTTTATGCCATCATTTCAAGACCATAGACTTTGGATGAATAAACCACAGCTGATTTGATTTTCCTGTTTGATATAGTGATTCTTTTGTTACCTTATAAAGATTAGGCATCAGGCTATTTGGTCAAAATTATTCTATCAGTTTGAAAATGTTGATACACCAGCCCTTTTTGTTTCCTAAATTTTCATTTGAAAAGAGTAGCAAACCTTAGAATTCTTTTTTTTTTTAATATAGAAATAGCACTAGATTTTTTTTCCTATTTGTAAATAAAATGAATGTTTCTGTCTTATCAGGTAGGTAAACAATGATCTGAACAAATTATATTTTGAAAGTGAGTAGTTAAGAATAGAAAAATCTCAAATTTAGCATGTTATTAATAGGAAAAATAAAGGGTAAGTAGACTTATTTTAAGCTTTCCATGAAAGTAATAATTGAGTATAAATGGCTTTGAAGTTTTGGACGAACAATTTTATGGACTCACAGATAGAACAGAAAGTGACGGTAAGGGAAACATTGCCTTCTGGCCATTACCCTGCTCTTTGGTCTACGTGTCCTGTAGTTTCAGGAGAGCTGGAACTGGTAGTTTTTGCAACATTGCAACAGAATGAAACTCCAGATGCTCACAGATGGCAAGCCTACAAACTTAATTAAAACTCATGCTTTATTATCCCCAAATAGGAAAATTGAGAAAGCTTTGCCCAAAGAAAATGTTTCTATTTTCCCTGTTTCATCTCCAACCATCGAGAAAAGTTTAGGGGTCATGGAAATGAAAAACAACAACAACAACAACAACAACAACAACAACAAAGAAACCTTCTTGTTGCCAGGCAAGGGAGTAAATTAGAATTACTGGCCAGTAACCTAAAGATTGCTTCAGACTCAAGTTCAACAGTTATGAGTTGTGTACCATGTACCTAGCACTGTATTATTGATTGAATCAGGGTTAATGAGAATTTATAAAAAGGAATTAAAGGACAAGCATCTATCACCAAATATGTATAGAGGACATATCATATTTCAGACACATGTTCGATTATAAATTTTTCTATTGTGTACCATGTACCTAGCACTGTATTATTGATTGAATCAGGGTTAATGAGAATTTATAAAAAGGAATTAAAGGACAAGCATCTATCACCAAATATGTATAGAGGACATATCATATTTCAGACACATGTTCGATTATAAATTTTTCTTGCAACTTTAAAGACACAATCTTACTTTCTCTTGAGAGATACTAAAATGAGATTTACTGACCATCCTACATCTATTTATATGTGCTTCAGACTCTTAGAGGGCTTCCCTGGTGGCTCAGATTGTAAAGAATCCAGTTGCAATGCAGGAGACACGGGTTTGCTCCCTGGATCAGGAAGATGCCTGGAGAAGGGAATGGCAACCCACTCCAGAATTCTTGCCTGGAGAATTCCGGGGACAGAGGAACCTGGAGGGATACCATCCACGGGGTCTCAGAATTAGACAGGACTGAGACATTAACACTTAGACTCTTATAAAGCTTCTTTTTCCTTTATATTGCAAACCGATATTATGTTTTTTATACAGACTCGTATCTAGGCAAATGACACTGAAACTTAAAGACTGTGTTCATTAGTAAAATGCAATTGTTTCTCTGGATGCTCACTGTGGACCTGATTGTCCTCTAGCTAGAAGAGTCGAAATAAAGAAAGAATGGTCTCTCAGGGGTCCACTTCTTTGAAGGGTCTTATAGTCTGCTAGATTTTTCTTTGTGGGCTTCCCAGGTGGCTCAGTGCTAAGTAACTGTTTGAAAATGCAAGAGATGTGGGTCCAATCCCTGGGTCAGGAAGATCCCCTAGAGGAGGAAATGGGAACCTCTTCTATTATTCTTGCCTGGGAAATCCCATGGACAGAGGAGTCTCACAGGCTACAGTTCCTGGGATCACAAAGAGTTGGACATGGATCTTTCTTTAGTTTGCATGGAAGACTGTGTCAATTTAAGCAATATTACCCCAACTGAAAGTATATACTATACTCACTCTATTAGTTCCATTAACTTTCTTTATAGAAATACTAAAATGTCTAAATTGTTTTCTTTTTGCTGTTAAGGTACATATCATGTACTTGCTATAATTTTTTTCCTAAAAACTAACAACCATATTTGTAGGCATCAGGAAGAGCAGAATTCAGATTACCTTATGCCAATTATTCAACATGTCAATAAATTAAAGTTATTTATCTGAATAGCCAGTATGAAGTTGAAGATAAACTGTCCAAAGATAAAATCAATTTTTAAAATTGTGGCATATTGATATAATTTAAAATTATACATCAGTAAAATTAAAAACAAAGTACTGATACATGCAACTGAATAAATAAATCTCAGAAAATTATATCAAGAAAACAGACACAAAGGACAAGTATTTTATAATCACATTTATATGAAATTTAAGGATAACATTAATTGTTGGAGATAAAAATTAGAATAGTGGTTCCAGATGGGTTGGAGGATACTATTTGAAACTGAAAAGGGTCTCTTGGGGCCTTCTGTGATGCCACAAATATTCAACAGCTTAACTTTTCATCTGGGGGGGTAGTTACACAAGTGTATAATTATATAATATGTATCTAGCTGTGTAATTACAACCTACGCATTTTATTACACATATTTTTATCAAAAAATGAGTAAACAATGACAACAGCACAAGAGCAATACAGAAATACTTTTTCTTTTAGCTAAGATGGAGTAGCATGTGGAAGATTAGAGATTTCACTTAAAAAAAATACAAGATCGAATATGTAAAATTAGGAAAACAAATAGTTTGAGACCGTCAGTGAAGCGTCCAAGATGAGAATGTGTGGATTAAGACCTGTACATTCTATCAGCCTCTTTCTGCTACTGGCATTTGCAATTTATGGAACTCAAGAGGTGGAGAAATCCAGGCAAAAGGCCGTGGCTAACAGGAAGAAAAATCAGCAGAACTTGGAGGGATGACCTAAGTCTGAGCAAATCCAAAGATAAATTCAGCGCAATCAAGCAGCTAGGATTTAAAGGGCTAAGAACATGATGAGTCAGTCTTAAAACAGTTCATAGTTTTCTCTTTATGGCATTTGCAAGGCAGGGAACTAAGGAGCTAAGCATAAAGCCACCAAAAGTATAGCAAGCTATCAGTAATCTTACAGAGCTTATTACTCAACCAAACTTGGGTTCACTTACTCAACTTGCAGCAAAGCTGATCTGCTGATACCTAGTTGTAAAGGAAAGAACAGCATTTTTGTGTGGCAAGGAAAATGGGGAGCTCATGCTTAAAAGATGCAAACTCCCTGATAACTTTTAGGTAAGGGTTTTTAAAGACAGGGTGAAGGAGAGGACTGTGGAGTTTGTGACCTGTTCATGCTCAGTTTTCTGATTGGTTGATGGTGAAGTAACAGGGTGATATTTCAGGAATCTCAGTTGACAACCTTTTGGTTCCAGCTGGTCTAATGTCTATGTGCTGGCGGTCAGCATGTAGTTAACTTTTACCTGATGGGTGTTGGCACATATAAACAACTCAAGAATGTGGCTCAGTATATTACTGATAGCCCTAGAGGAGGAACGAAAGCTCCTTGACTTTGTTTTATGACCAAACTGTTATGATTTTGTCCAACTGGATGGTTTTCCTTTGTTTCTACATTTTCTAATTTCTCTGATTGAATTTGATCTTTGGAACTAAGAGAAGGCTGAGGAGGCTAGAGTTTTCTTATAGACAAGAGGCAGAGGATTCAGGAGGGTCCATCCCTTTTGGTTCCTAAAGAGCCCAAAAAGAAAAATCAAAAATGAATATACAGTCAAATAAGAAAAGCCCTAGTTATCAACAGGGACATTCAGATGGGATCCCTGGAAAGCTCCTTCTTAGTAGTGTAAGAATGCAAGATGCTAGTAAAACTGAGCCTCTAAATCAGCCCAATCACTGGTTGAGTATCATCCCCTCCAAGCTATCCATCAGAGGAGAGAATGGACCTTCTCAGGACAAAGAATACATCATCCAGAATCTTCACAATATTATAGAACAATGGTTGACATTAAACACACACACACACACACACACACACACACACACACACACCAAATAGATCAAGATGAACAACCAAAAGGAAAAAAGTATTTAGAGAAACTGACTCACAGAAGACCCATGATGGAAGCTACTGGAACCAGATGCTAAAATAACTTTGATTAGTAAGTTGAATAAAATAGTTTATAAGGTGCATTACAGAGTCTCAGAAAATATAATAACATTCTAAAATGGAAAATGGAATAATTAATGAGTCAGTAATGGTTCATCAGTTGTAGTAAGTGTATCATACAAAGGTAGGATATTAGTAATAAGGGAAACTGGATGTGGGGTATATGGGAATTCTCTATACTATTTTTGTAACTTTTCTATAAATCTAAAACTCTAAAATTGAAAATGCATTTTAAAATGGAGTAATTGAAATTGTTAGCTCTGATATATTAATAAGTTAAGAACAAATCTTATAGAGAAAAAGAAAGGAGCTATCAAAGAATGACAAGTCAGCAGCAAATATCTGAATTGAAGAATAAAGAGCAAATGAATAGAAAAATCCATAAAAGTATATAACCACAGGAAAAAAAAGTTTAAAAGAAGTATTTAACTTTGGTAATTGAGGCCCTAGTGATAGAGGAGAAAGAAAAAGGGGTATGGATAGGGTAGTGATAATGGACAATGGATAATGGGATAATGGTAGGATAATAACAAGAATTCTCCAAAGTTCAGTTCAGTTGCCCAGTTGTGTCTGACTCTTTGCGACTCCATGAATCGCAGCATGCCAGGCCTCCCTGTTCATCACCGTCTCTCAGAGTTCACTCAGACTCACGTCCATCGAGTCCTTGATACCATCCAGCTATCTCATCCTCGGTTGTCCCCTTCTCCTCCTGCCCCCAATCCCTCCCAGCATCAGACTCTTTTCCAATGAGTCAACTCTTCTCATGAGGTGGCCAAAGTACTGCAGTTTCAGCTTTAGCATCATTCCTTCCAAAGAAATCCCAGGGCTGATCTCCTTCAGAATGGACTGGTTGGATCTCCTTGGAGATCCAATGAAGAATAGAAGATAATAAATTAACACCTTTAAGTGGCTAAATAATAAAACCAGACCTCCTAAAATGCTACATTCAAGTGAAAGTAAAAAGACATTTCCAAACACAGTGAGAAATCTTCATTGGCATATTTCCCCCAAAAGCGTAAATGGCATTCTTTAGGCAGAAGGGAAATTGGACTAGATGGAAGAAATGGAAATGAAGAACACTAGAAAAAACTTTATATGTGAATATTGATGGTATAAAATAGTTAAATGAATATTCATGGTATAAAGTAATAGTAAGTATAATGCAAGGCTTAAACATAAACACATAGTTACTAATACATATATATACACACAAACATATATATATTTATATATACACACACTCACATATTTATTTAATTCAGTTCAGTTCAGTCACTCAGTATGTCCGACTCTTTGTGACCCATGGACTGCAGCCCACCAGGCTTCCCTGTTCATCAGCAGCTCCTGGAGCTTGCTCAGACTCATGTCCATAGAGTCAGTGATGCCATCCAACCATCTCACATCCTAATGACAGTGATAATGCAAAAGTTGGGATTGGTAATGGAGATAAAAGGAGTTAGTCTACTAAGATCCATGTCTTGTCCATGGAGTGGAAAGAAACTAATTTGAAGTATACTGAAATAATATCTATCTATCTACTGAATACATAAGGCATATATGTTTTTCATTTATCTTTTGTGTATACACATATATAGAAATTTTCTGTCTCTTTCTCTCATTGATGTTTTTTCTCTTTAAGATTTAGCTTATTGACAGATATGCTATCTAATTTAGAGTGGATTGCTGATACAACAATTGGAATATTTATGAAAAATCCTGCTCTGTTTACAGCAGGGATCCCTCATCAATAAACATTTATCAGGCAACATATTTTCCTATTGCTACTGATGCTGTATCTGTTCTATGACCTAAATAAAGATTTTAAACCTGTGTGATAATCTGGCACATTTCAAATGCATTACATTCACTTGAAAGAACAAGAATAAACTAATAAAAAAGTGACATAAAAAAGTGACAACTTGGAGTTTAACTAGAGCCCAAACAACTTTATGGCAACTGGTGTTTTGTTCCCCAGCCTAAGAAACAAATTTCCATACATATTTAGATATTCTTGCTAATTGGCATGTTGAAGGTTGTAGTGGGGTTCTGACCCTGTGAAAATCTGTAAGGACAAATAAAACAAAAGTAATAAGACAGCGGTGACAGGGCAAAGGAACATCACAATTCCAGGAGGATAGAATGATAAATTATCTGACTGGATGGTTCTAGGGGGCCCAATTCTTAGAGTTACCCTATTCCCCTCTAGCACAGAGCTCTCATTGACTTACGGTGAAACTCTGAACTTGAAGAGAAAATTGGAATCAGGAGAATTGAGAGCATTCTTATGCCCTTTCTTTGCAATAATTTTAAAGGACATATGTCTTTCAAATAATTCTGTTGGATTTGATTTCAGGCAATAAGAGGTCAGTAAATATATTTATGATAGAAGGAAGAGATAGAAATATTAAGGGGAAAACCCCAAGTCACAGCAATAAACTCCTCTCACAGAACATAAAAAGGAATATCTTCAGAGGAGCTTAAATCAGCAACCTTTGGAAATGTATAAAGTTTCAGTTCACATAGTTTGTTTTCTCTCTCTTTTTAAAAATTCTAACATGAAACAATCTTTGACAGCTTGTCAGAAATCATTTATTAGTTTACCAAGTTCTACTTACAATTCAGTCCAATTGAGGAAAGGTTTAGAGAGGCATGATTATCTGGTGGCTTTGGCCTCCCCTGTACTTAGGGTGACTCATGACCTGTGAGAATCGATGAATCTTTATTAAATACCTTCACAACTTGCTCCTTCCAATGCCTCTCTGAGCCCCTTATGCATACTTGGACCCTGGAACCGATGAAGCATACTTTCCCTGCATGCTGAGTTCCTTAAGGGCAAAGATTACTTCTTCACTCAGTCTGTATCTAGCATCTAGCAGAGTACTGGCTCCAAGTGGAAATCAATCAAAATTTCCTAAATAAATAAATGATTAAAAGAAAACTTAAGTTGAAGGTGGAATGTGGTATGTTGTCTCATTTCTTCTACTCTGTGAAGCAATATCTGGTTTTTGACAAAGAGGGTCATAAACTTGTTTGTTTGGAAGATAAGATCAAGAACAATGAGAGAGGGAGTGATACATAAGAGACTGTGTTGCTGCTGCTGAGTCGCTTCAGTCGTGTCTGACTCTGTGCGACCCCATAGACAGCAGCTCACCAAGCTCCCTCGTCCCTGGCATTCTCCAAGCAAGAGTACTGGAGTGGGTTGCCATTTCTTTCTCCGATGCATGAAAGTGAAAAGCGAAAGTGAAGTCGCTCAGTCATGCCCAACTCTTAGCGACACCATGGACTGCAGCCCACCAGGCTCCTCCGTCCATGGGATTTTCCAGGCAGGAGTACTGGAGTGGGGTGCCATTACCTTCTCCGAAGAGACTGTGTTAGGAGATAATAAAGGTTTAGAAGTCAGCATCCATTAACTCAGACACTTATTCCTGATTATATGGACTACCAAATATTTGGAATTGCAAATTAACGTAGTGACAGGCATTTACACAGCAGGGATAGAGTGTTGAGGAAGGCATTCATTATAAAACGTACCTTTAAGAGGAGGAAGAGAAAACATTGACCTCCTGCTCTTGTCGGTATGTAAACAGACAAGGGAAGCGGATGCTGATAAATGCTATGGAGAAGACAAAAGGTAGTAAAGAGTGATGGAGGCATCAGAGCCTAATGCAGTCTGGGGAATGCTCTCCAAAACAGACTACTCCAGCCACTAGATGAGGGTACACAAGTAGTAGCAGAGATTAGAAATCAGAGCCCAGGCAGACGTGAGCGGTGATGGTGGCTTAGATTAGGATCAAAGCGACAGAGAAATCGAATCATCAGATTCAGGATGTAATTCAGAGACAGAGTGTTTTTTTTTTTTTTTTAATTAGTGTTTGAGATATGGAGTTGGAAAACCAAAGAGGAATCTAGAGTGATTCTTAATTTGTTAATCTAAACAACTGGGTGTGTAGTAATGCATTTGATTGACGTTGAAAAAAGCATGGGAAGTCAGAAGCAAATTTTTTGAGGGTTAGGAATCTATAGTTACACTTTCACCAAGTTAGGTTTGAAATATGAGATCCACTTGGAAGTGTTGATTTGGCAATTGGGTATTTAGAGGCAGAGTTCAGCAGCAGAGAAATAAATTCTGTATATAGAGAATATTGGAGAAGGAAATGACAACCCAACTCCAGTACTCTGGCCTGAAAAATCCCATGGATAAAGGAGCCTAGTGGGCTACAGTCCATGGGGTTGCAAAGAGCCAGACATGACTGAGTGACTAAACAATAAAGGATATACATATAGGGATTATGAGAATGAGATTAATAAAACAGTGTTTGAACATGCTGGAATTTATCTCTCCTAATTCACCACAGATAGAGTACATGTAGACAAGAAGTGAGGAGGGCCAAGATTCCAACATTTACATATAAAGGAAAATCCAGTAAAGAGGGCTTAGGAGACACTAGTGAGGCAGAGGTACAGCCAGATACATGATGTCTTTGAATAAAATAAAATAAGTAAATATCTAAAGTATGAATTACTGTGAACTTCAGCGTTTGAGATTTTCCCCTAGAATTCCTCCTTCTCAATTTCAGTAACAGTGCCATCCCCACACAGTCTGTGCTGGGAGCACCACTGCTTAATCAAAAGCCGCATTTCCTGGTCTTCTTTCTACCTAAGAAGCCGTGGAACTAAACCCTGGTCGGCGGAATGTGCCAGCATGTCGCGGCACTGCACGCAGCATCTGGGTCGGATTCTTCAGGAAGCACTTGCTCTTTGCACTCACTTGCTGGACAGTGGAGACAGCAGGTGTGGCTGCCTTGAACGCAGACCTGGAACGGTCCTGTTGAGGAGGGCTGCCCCAGAGAACTGGCTGAGGACTGCCAACTTAGGGACGGTTATATAGAAGAAAACTAAATAAATTTTTGCCTCATTTAAGCCTCTGTAGTTCAAGATGTCTTTGTTACAGCATTTCATCCGTATGCTAATTTAATAGATAAGGTTGCTGGTGTCAGTATCTTGTAGGGCTTACTGTTAGGGGAGACCTTACCTGGAAGGCTTCCCAGGCGGCGCTAGTGGTAAAGGACTGCCTGACAGTGTAGGAGCATGAGAGACGTGGGCCCAAGCCCTGGACACAACGGTGAACAAGGCAGACGGAGAACCGCAGCCCTCACTGAACTCACACGGTAAGCAGGGTTTTCTTCCTGAGGTTAACTCTTTTAGCCTCTTCTTAATCGTTTTCATTTTTCCTTTTTGTTGGACGCTGCTGCTTACTGACAACAAAGAGGCCCAAGCTGCCTTTTCCTATTCCTTATAGATATGAATTAAGTAAAATCGACTCTGTGGAAAAAACCTTTCTTGAATTCCATTAAGCAAGTTAAGCCCTCCAACCTCTGAGATTAATAATACTTTCCACTAATAGCACAACTTTGTTATTAAATTTCACAGTATACTTGTATTCTGTCTTTTCATACATACCTGTATAAACTGCTAGATTTTTCCATAAACCTGATATTAGTAACGTTATGACCAACCTAGGCAGCACATTAAGAAGCAGAGACATTACTTTGCCAACAAAGGTCTGCCTAGTCAAGGCTATGGTTTTTCCAGTAGTCATGTATGGATGTGAGAGTTGGATTATTAAGAAAGCTGAGTGCTGAAAAATTGATGCTTTTGAACTGTGGTATTGAAGACTCTTGAGAGTCCCTTGAACTGCAAGGAGATTCAACCAGTCCATCCTAAAGGAGATCATTCCTGAATATTTTTGGAAGGACTGATGCTGAAGCTGAAACTCCAATACTTTGGCCACCTGATGTGAAGAAATGACTCATTTAAAAGACCCTGATGCTGGGAAAGATTGCAGGAGGGAGGAGATGGGGATGACAGAGGATGAGATGCTTGGATGGCATTACCCACTCAATGGACATGAGTTTGGGTAAACTCCAAGAGTTGGTAAGGGTCTGGCATGCTGCAGCCCATTGGGCTGGAAAGAGTCGGACACGACTGAGCAACTGAACTGAACTTAACTGAGTGTTAGTAACTCAGTTGTGTCCAACTCTTTGTGAGTCCATGGACTGTAGCCCTCCAGGTTCCTCTGTCCATGGAATTCTCTAGGCAAGAATACTAGAGTGGGTAGCCATTCCCTTCTCCAGG
This sequence comes from Madoqua kirkii, assembly GCA_006408675.1. NCBI lineage: Eukaryota > Metazoa > Chordata > Mammalia > Artiodactyla > Bovidae > Madoqua > Madoqua kirkii. The sequence goes on along the minus strand of SJYC01128995.1, from coordinate 7,772 downwards.
GGAATCTTTCCAACCCAGGGATTGAACTCAGGTCTCCTCTATTGTAGGCAGATTCTTTACCATCTGAGCCACCAGGGAAGCCCCATATACTTAGGGCAGTGATGTATTTATTTTTATATTCCATGTGCATGTGTAACATGTTCAAAATACACTGGTTGAATATGTGATCCAAATACTATCATTCAGGTTGGTGATGGACAGGGAAGCCTGGCATGCTGCAGTTCATGACGTTACAAAGTGTTGGACATAACTGAGTGACTGAATAGACTATCATTCCACCTCTCTTATAATTTATCATTTGTTGATTTATTCAGTTATTCCATCTGCTATGACTGTCTTAGGTCTGGTATACAAGGATTTTTGCATTCAGAGGGCATGTAGAAAAGGAAAGACAAAGAAAACTTGAACTAAAACTCTCATTATTTAGATCTTTTATCATTTTACAGTTAGAACTGGTCATGGGACAACTGATCAGTTCCAAACTGGGAAAGGAATGCAACAAGGCTTGCCACTCTGCTTATTTAACTTATATGCAGAGTGCATCATGTGAAATGCTAGGTTGAATGAATCATGAGCTGGAATCTTGATTGCTGGGAGAAATATCAACAACCTCAGATATGCAGATGATACCACTCTACTGGCAGAAAATAAAGAGGAACTCAAGAGCCTCTTGATGAGGGTAAAAGAGGAGAGTGAAAAAGATGTCTTAAAACAATATTCAAAAATAAGAGATTATGACATCTGGTTCCGCCTCTTCATAGCAAACAGAAGGGGAAAAAGTGGAAGCAATGACAGATTTTCTTTGGCTCCAAAATCACTATGCATGATGACTGTAGCCATGAAGTTAAAAGATGTGTGCTCCTTTGAAGGAAATCTATGACAAATCTAGACAGTGTATTAAAAAGCAGAGACATCACTTTGTCAATTTAGGTCTGTCTAGTCAAAACTATGGTTTTTCTAGTAGTCATGTATGAAAGTGAAAGTATGTGCTAGTTGCCCAGTCATGTCCTACTCTTTGCAACCCCATAGACTGCAGGCTGCCAGGCTCTTCTGTCCATGGAATTCTCTAGGCAAGAATAATGGAGGAGTTGCCATTTTCTTCTCCAGGGGATTTTCCAAACTCAGGGATTAACCCTGGTCTCCTACATTGCAGCCCAATTCCTTACTGTCTGAGCTACCAGGGTATTCTGTGGCTCCAGGGTCTCCACCAGGGTATATGAATGTGAGAAATGGACCATAAAGGAGGCTGAGTGCTGAAGAATTGATGCTTTCAGATTGTGGTGGTGGAGAAGACTCTTGAGAGTCCCTTGGGCCTTCTAGCAGGGCACTTTGGCTGTCTTATCTTCAAAGACTTCCATGAAAGAAGGGACATTGTCATCTTGGGTTACTCATCATTGATCGTAAGAAAGTTGGTAGATGCACAGTGAAGACAGGGCTATACTGAGTATCCAAGCCATCCACTTGGCTTTTTATTCAGTTTAGTTGCTCAGTCATGTCTGACTCTTTGCAACCCCATGGAGTGCAGCACCCCAGGCTTCCCTGTCCATCACCAACTCCCAGAGTTTTCTCAAAGTTGTGTCCATTGTGTTGGTGATGCCATCCAACCATCTCATCCTCTGTTGTCCCGTTCTCCTCTTGCTTTTTATTACTTTACCCAGTTGTCATGGTGAGTGGTCATAGTAATCACAGCCTGTTATGGGTGGAACGGTGTCCCTCCCATATGTTGAAACTCTGGCCCCCATGTGACACTCATACAGAGACTCTGAGGAAGTGGTAAAATGATGGATGGAATTCTATTCTGACTGGACTGGTACACTTCTAGCCGAGGAAGAGACACGACAGATCTCACTCTTTCTCTCTACATGTGCACAGAGCAAAGGCCAGAAAAGATCACAGACAGAAGGTTGTCATCAGCAAGCCAAGAAAAGAGGCCTCATGAGAAACGTGTTCTGATGGAATCTTGATCTTGGACTTGCCTGCCTCCAGAACTGTGAGGAGATAGATGTGTGTGGTTTAAAATGCTCACTCTGTGGTATTCTATCATGGCATCCTAGGAAGACCACCATATAACCTTAGAGGGCATGATAACTGGGAATTCAGAGAGAGAGAGAGAGAGAGAGAGAGAGAGAGAGAGAGAGAGAGAGAGAGAGAGAGAGAGAAATGTCACCAGCAAAGCCAGCGCAGCAAGCAGAACTGCCCCCTAAGCGGCAGATCCGGCTCCCGCATCAGATCGGCTGTTACCCGGGTGCTGTCGCTTGTTTCAATCACCTTTCTCCTCCAAGCGTCCTCTGGTCAGAGAAGAGCACCAGAGGACACGAGTGGAGAAGTGGGTTTGAGCAGCACACGAAGTGGCCTGCAGCCAACACGGGGAGTCACCGCTCAGATCTCGTGGCCCAGCTGCTGAGCAGGTGCTCCGTCAACTCTTCAGCGGTCGGTCTGTTAGAGGTGGCCCCAGCCGCAGAGAAGCACCAACGGCAAGGCCGCCCGCTGCGGGCAGAAGCCCCTATTTCATACCTGCTGGTGGCAGAACTGAAAAGACCTAGCCACTCTGGTCCAGCACAGGACGCCTCTGAAGGGCCACTTCAGGTCCTGAGCGCCCCACGGGGTCGGCGGAGGGCCTCGGTCTCAGCAAAGCCTCCACTGCTCCGGGCAGTCCTGCTTCCCCTCCTCCCTCCGTAGGGATGATTTCAAGGTCACCTCCTAATAAGCTTTCTGAGCAATAAACTGTCTCGGAGTCTGCTTCCCAGACAACCTAAACTATGACATGCTATGAATGACATCCGTGATACAAATTGTCATTTTGTCCAGACATTTTGAAATTATTGTTTAAGATTCCATGAGTAACGTTTCATATAAAATAAGCAGATTAAACATTTTTCTTAAAAATCAGAACAAGGACATCTTTATATTTTTATTTTAAGGTTAGTAGTAGAATTTATATGTAGTAATAAATATAAGATCTAATAAATAGATTATCATAATTATATAGGTATATAGAAGAAGTGAAGAGGAACTGAAGAACCTCTTGATGAAAGTGAAAGAAGAGAGTGGAAAAGCTGACTTAAAACTCAACATTCAAAAAACAAAGACCATGACATCTGGTCCCATCACTTCAGGGCAAATAGATGGAGAAATAACAGAAACAATGAGAGACTTTATTTTCTTGGGCTCCAAAATCACTTAAGACGGTGACTGCCACAAAATTAAGACACTTACTCCTTGGAAGGAAAGTTATGACCAACCTAGACAGCATGTTAAAAAGTAGAAACATTACTTTACCAACAAAGTCTAGCCAAAAGCTATGGTTTTTCCAGTAGTCATATGTGGATATGAGAGTTGGGCCATAAAGCTGAACACTGAAGAACTGATGCTTTTGAACTGTGGTGTTGGAGAAGACTCTTGAGAATCCCTTGGACTGCAAGAAGATCCAACCAGTCTATCCTAAAGGAAATCAGTCCTGAATATTCATTGGAAGGACTGATGCTGAAGCTGAAACTCCAATACTTTGGCCGCCTGATGGAAAGAACTGATTCACTGGGAAAATAAAAAATGATGATGCTGGGAAAGACTGAAGGCATGAGAAGAAGGGGATGACAGAGGATGAGATGGTTGGATGGCATCACTGACTCAATGGACAAAACCTTAGGCAAGCTCCGGGAGTTGGTGATGGACAGGGAGGTCTGGTGTGCAGCAGTGCATGGGGTCGCAAAGAGTGGGACACAACTGAGTAACTGAACAGAATAATTATATTAGATAGGTTATCATTTACATCTAATGATAAGGTGATGCCTCAATTAGATAAAAAATAGAAATTCATTCAAGTGGAAAACTATTAAAAAACAAGTTCATTTTGTCAAAAAAATTTAACTTTAAAGTTTTAAGCATTCTAATATGAAATGTATAAATCTACTTGTATCTTAATAATTGTATTAAAACAGCCCATAAAGTGGTAACTGCAAAATGTATTTGTGACATGGCAATTTTTCACATATGAGATATGTCACTTTTCTAAGAACAGAGAACTCCCTTGATTACTATTGTTAGGAAGTTTGAAGGGTGGATGGCTAAACTCCACCCCAGGCATCCCCAGGAGAACTGACAAATATGCTACGAGATAACCACAGAGACTTTTCAACTCCTGCGCATGCCTATAGGTGCACAGTGCATACAAAATAACCGTAGAGGCTTCTCCAAGTAACCTTAGGCATTCAGGAGTCCAGTAAGGGCTAGTGAATATTCTACATCTAATTATAACAGACTGGATTACAGACATAAACAACACAGCCTGCTGTTATATAACTTACAGTAATCAGTTGGCCTTCTGCAAATGCCCCATTTCCATTCTATTTCATTAATTGGTGGTGGGTACAAACCCTATACGCACACCATAACCAAAATGAGGAAAGGGCAATTATGAAAGTGGGAAGCCAAGTGGGATTGGGACAAAAGATGAGGTAGGCTCTTCTGGGGTCAGTCTACTTCTATGTCTTGGGAGTGTCTGTCTAATAAAAAATCTGTCTGCTTAAACTGAGCTGAGCTGATCTGTAACTTGTTATTCCACATCCTTTGGTCTATTGTTCCAAATATCTGTTTGACTTGTGAAGTATTTGACAAAGTTTTCTGTGTAGAAAGAATCCATGCAAACAAAATAAGGCATATACCACAGCTTTTCAGTGCTTCAGTGTGTGAATAAAACTCTCTTAGGACTTGCTATATGTATTATTTGCTTTTTATTTTTCACCATTACTAAGACATTATATTCTCAACAAGTCTGAACTTGCTTTACTGGATTATGTAGACTCAGTGGGTTCTGAACTCATTTCTTTTGTTTCATATTTGGAATAGTGGTGGTGTTTAAAAAAAAAAAAGGTCAAGATGTCAATAAATTAAATAGAGATAGAAATAATAGACTTAGAATATTTGAGTTCTCAGGGCACTAAGATTGGACCCAGCCTGGTATTGCACAAGCCAAATACCTCTAACTCCCGACAGATGACAGTAACCAGGTATTGGGAAACAAAGTGTGGGCAGACACATAGCAAGCTAAGGAGAGTCTATTCTATCTAAAAGCAAGGAAATTCAATTTTAAAAAGACAGACTAATACTTCCACAAGTCTTAGTCAGTGTGGTAACACTGATGACCCATACTAGTCCACCCAGACTCTTTTTTTTTTTTTTAACTGATGAGATTTTGGAAAAAACAAACAAACAAAAACTGATTCCTGAGTATAGTGATAGCAGAGGCTGTAAAATTAAAAATAAATCTTTTCATAGGAAATTTTAAGGGAATGGTCTGGAGATGGAATTAAAGTCTCCTGACACCCAAATTGGAGTTGTTTCTTTCAGAGGTTAGTATCTCTGAGTTTGAACAACATTTGCTCTCTTCAATTGGATATTCCCAAATTCCCTTCAAGATTCAACAATTATTTCCAAATGCAGATTTGATGTGTTAGATTATATTATAGTTACTACGATCTCAGCCTCTTAGAAATATGAGAAATGAGATATTCTTTCCTGGGGTATCTAGATTGTAAGGCAAATTATGATACATAATGTCAAAAAGAAATTCTGTTTATATACTTCCATTGGTGAAAAATAATTTCTGTTTGAGCAATTCTGTTAATTTTCCCATGTGGTGGTATTTTTAGTCTCTAAGTCAGGCATGTCGATGTACAAAGGGGAAAAAAGCAATTTACAACTCTGCAAAGAAATATAGCCTCTTCCACCTCATTTGTGTTTCATCTTGATTATCAACACATTTGTCATCCCCCTGTAATTTATTCATTATTTTTACCAGAGGGATATGAAGGGGAAAAAGAAGATAAGTGCACTTGTCAAAATGTGAAACAGATGCTCTAACAATGATTGGAGACAATTAATGTTCTCAGGAAGACGCAACAGGCTAGGATTGTGTTTTAGCTTCAGATTTTTACAGCAAACAGACTTGGGGAAAATGCAAATGTGAAATAAAGGTTTCTATTTCCCAAGCAAAGCAAAACAGTATTCCCTGACTACATTGTTGTGCATTTTGGTTATGATCTGACAGTTTAGATCTTTTCAGCAAAATCGTTAAGAGCAATGGGAGCAAAATGCAAATGAGCAGCTTTGAAGAGTGATTCAATGACTCTTTCTTCGAAATCGCCAAATTGGAAATGTCCTGCGACTGAAAAGGCTGCGGGATGGTGGGCTGAGAAGCAGAATGAAGATAAATGCTTGTGTCTGATCACACTTTAATTCCAACCGGACATAACAGAGTAAGAGTGCCTGCACTCGCCCCTGCAGTCTTTCCCTTTCTCTTTCTTTTATTGGAGACGTTTCAGTTCTGCCACCTTTTGGACTCTGACACTAATTTCCTCCACCTTGTCTAGCAACCTACTCCTATAATCTTACTCTAGACCAATCAAATCAATAAAATGCCATTCCCTGATCAGTACCTTCTACCCCTATAACTCACTTATCCTTTCTGCTCACTCCAGTGCTTCCATTTTAGCAAGTTTCGAATCATGTGGAATTTACTAAATACTCACTGGAAGGACTGATGCTGAAGCTGAACCTCCAGCACTTTGGCCATCTGATGTAAAGAACTGACTCATTTGAAAAGATCATGATGCTGGGAAAGATGGAAGGTGAGAGGAGAAGGAGACGATAGAGGATGAGATGGTTGGATGGCATCACCAACTCAATGGACATGAGTTTGAGTGAGCTCCGGGAGTTGGTGATGGACAGGGAAGCCTGGCATGCTTCAGTCCAAGGGGTTGCAAAGAGCTGGACATGACTGAGTGACTGAACTGAACTGAAACAATATCTGATTATCTTCTTCTTTAAGATTTCTGGGAGGATCATATCACCCCAGAATCAAGACTGTCCTCTCTTCAAGTTATGACCATAAATACCAATGTGCCCTCAACACTGACAACCAATCTAATGTGTTAGGATATGCTGTGTGGAAAATACACGCAATGGCTCAACAGAAGATTATTTCTCATTGACCTAACAGTCCTAGGTAAATCTTATGGTTAGCTCACAAGACTTAAATAGATCATGTTATTTAGCTGCTAAATCATGTCCAACTCTTTGCAACTCTATGAACTGTAGTATGCCAGGCTTCTCTGTCCTTCATCATCTCCCAGAGATTGCTCGAACTCATGTCCATCCAAGTTGATGATGACATCCAGAGGATGCCATCTCATCCTCTGTCACCCCCTCTCCTCTTGCCCTCAATCTTTCTCAGCAGCAGGGTCTTTTTCCATATAAGTCATAAGACCTCCAACTCAGAGGAGTCCTAATTGGTGATCACAGGACAGAGACTTCTTCCATCTTCTGGATTTGTCTCACCAGAAAATTAGTTGTTGCTGGTGTCTAGCTGGCACAGAAAAAAGAGAGGGCATAGAGAGTTCTTCTCCACATCTGGGAAATCTTTTGTGAGGGCAGCACATGACTCTTCTGCTTACAGGCTGCTAGAGAGCTCGTTTTATAGCCGCATCTGAAAACTGCAGTCCAATTCTCTGACCAGGAAGAAGAGGACAAGCGAAAAAGTATCTTGATGAACAGCTGACAATCTCCCCCACATATTTTACTCTAGTTTCCTGAGACTGTGTTTTTATACTCTTAGAGAAAACTATTATGTCTCTTTCTTCAAACCTCAAACTTCCAAAAATGAACTGGCTTCACTGAGAAGGCAGATACGATCAGATGAGGGATGTACCTGATGAGATACAGCAAATGAGATGTATATCGTCAGATGCGAGGGGCCATCTACTTTCCACTTCCTG